>JAPDSC010081635.1:350223-459253 GCA_026290005.1 Latrodectus geometricus | reverse complement strand
TTTCCGAATGCATCAAGTAGTAGCATTCCTTTATTCATGAGAATCAAGTCTCATGAAAATTGTTTCAACCGAGTCGAACGATTTTATTCGTATAATAAAGAGCCAACGACTGTGTGAAACGAATTGACAGAGTATTCAAAACCAAATTGGAGAACTTGTGATGCTCGAGAGTCTTCGCTAGACGTTCAAGAGAATCATTATTATTATTTGACTGATGCCGACATTGGTTAATTGTGTGTCGTAAAAAAAATTCGCAGAGAGCTCTCTGCGAATTTTTTTCACCCCTTTAATTTCTAAGACTAAAGGGCTAATCTTTCAAGTCTTCGATTTTCAACAATATTATTTCGATTGTGGGAAAATAATATACGTATGGCATAAAATTTCGCATGGCTCGTCACTTGCTATGCTGGGATCCTTTCAGAAATTTCTCGTACAGTTCATTTCTCATCAATATCTTTGACCGGAACGATGACAATCATTCGCTGACGGAATGGCCGGAAAAGATGAAAATCCCAAAAAAGGCTGATAAATTCGATTTCGCCGGCACGTTTTTAATTAGTTTGAGTCTTGCGACGAGTTGTGGGAAGAAGTAAAGGAGAAAAAAATTTATGAAATGTTCACATTTATACTGGACAAGCCGAAAGTCCTTATCAACATGAATATCTTGTCTCAAAGTCCGGACATGTCCATATGAAAAAAAGTAATTATTACCACGAGGACAAGCAAGAAATAATGTATTGCTAAGAAACGCTTTCTTTTAATGTCTTTTTTAAGCTGATGCACCCTTCATTGACTGTAACCAAGATTCAATTGCATGCCACTCGTCTACTGAAACATTTATCATTTCGAATGGATTGCGACTCAAATCTAATGGTTGTTGTTGTTCCACGTACGCTATTAGACGAAAATTTGCCACATGCGCTGGAAAAATTTCATGTGGATCATTCGTTATTCCAGTCAAGTGTTTTTCCAAAGTGTACCATTCGGCCATGTCTTCCGGCGATCTTAGACCATAGCGAAATATAGGTTTCTCTCGAATGACATCTGGAATTTCCAAACGGATTGGTTCGATTTTCACTTTCCATTCTTCGATCGACTCAGGTGGTTCTTCCTTTATTACCACCGTTTCGCCACTACTGGTATTTTCTTTCAAAGATTCCAGTGACTTTTTCCTTGGTTTCATACAATCCGAACTTTCACGTTTTCGCTTGTCTGGAAATCGTTCGGGAATCTCTTGCTCTGGAAATCCGTGACTGGTCAACGGTGACGGTGGTGGCAATTTGTACGGATCGTTCACAAACGTGCGATGTTTGAACGGATCTTCGCCTCGTGCTAATTTGTTCGGAACGACGTGCACAGAGAATAAAGTCTTTTGAACGGCCATCAGAACGTAGATCGTCTTTTCTGGAATCGAGTACTGTGTTTCTGGCTGTAAGATGTATTTATCGTGAAAACATTCGTCGTACTTGTTGAAATAGCCGGTCTGAATGACGGTCCGCTTCAAGCATTCTCTCGGTAAAACATATAAAAGCATCGGGACGTTCGTCGTTCGAAGGACGTGCGCCGTGTCGAATTTCACTCTTCTTTGTCCGAACGTGAATCTCGGCTTGACCAAGAAATGATGTTTGTCGATCCTGTAACACAAGCGAATGTCCGTATTTTTTTGCTGAGGCTTGACTACGCTTCTGGACAAGCGTCTTTCGACCAGATCCCAATCCAATTTCGAATGGAACGGATTCATGACATTCGATTCATGAGCCGTTGTGAAGAAATTATTAATCTTGTTGTTTGTCCATTCGTCGTCGTCCACTCGACAAGAAATCCGTTTACCGACTAGACAAACAGTAAAGGGAACGACTCGGTTTCGTTCGTCCAAAAGATTTTGACAAAATTCCTTGTCTCGACGAAGAATCGGATCTTCGAAGACTCGAACGATTTCTCTGGGAAAAAGATCTCGCATCATGTCGAGAGACATTTGTGAAGGATTCGATCGTCCCTCTTTTTATAGAAGACCGTTGACCGGATGTTGCGCAAGATTCTTTTCCTTGGAACTTTATATTTTTTTAATTCCCGTCAGTATAAAAGGAGCCGTCTCTTCTGAAATCATTCTTTAGTTTTGCCTGACGCATTGAGATTTTCGCTCTGCACGATGGAAGACGGATTCGATATCATGGAACAAATTTATTCTCCTATATCTCCGTTGCCATTAGAAGACGAACCTGAAAATCAATTGGACAAGGATCTGGAGAATTTACCACCGAGAGATCCGAGAATATTCCGGTCGCATAAATCGGAGGAGGAGTCATCCAAACCAAGACGACGACATGAATCGAGACGGAAACCCTATCATCACAACAACCAGCGACGACGACGAACGAGACAAGTCACTTTCCATTCTGGATCCATGGCAGTGTTGGCCATCAGCACGAAATCTTATACTTTGACGAACGGAATATTTTCATACAGTGAAGACTGGAACGATGATTGGGACAATCAGCTATTGAGAGACATCCGAGACATGGAGGTCGGAAGACTGTATGTCGTCAACACCGAAACGAAATCGAGATTCAAAAGGATTTGTAAGTGGATCGAGCCAATTTTACTCACAAATCTTGGAAACATAGGTGTTTGTACGTTCTGTAAAGACGAAGACTGTCATAGATGGAATGCTATTGTTGGTGGAATCCAAAAATTATTAAAGTCTGTAGTGGAACCCATCAAGCATTGAAACGATTTTTTGTCCGCTAAAAAAACAAAACAAGGAACAATGTCTTGCGCGTATTGCCACATCGGATTCAAGCAACACTACGAGATCCACGAGTCGATGCTCGTTCCGTTCCGACTGGATTGTTGCAAGAGACTAGTTCACGCCACTTGTTTACTGTTTCACAAGAATCAACCGTGCAAGTGTTGTAAACGTCCGCATTCGGAAAGAGATTTGCTGTTGGCTTCAGAAAGACCGGTCACCAAGATGCCGGCAGAATATTGGAACAAGGATTTGGAAAATTATTGGCGTTTCAGAATGACTTGGGTCTTGTAGATGTCAGAAAGAATAGAAGAAGAACCTCTATTTTTTTTCTACTACGACACCAAGATTGGAATACTAAAACAAGTCATTCTTTCTTTTGCGGTATAAAAAATTGGCAAACGAGATCTCGATAATAAAGTCGTCCTGGGATTATCATAAAAGAAAAGCTGGGCGATTTTTCTCTCACGGCCACAAACGATAATAAAGAAGTCCTTTGAATCGGACCAGAACAAAAAAAAAAGCTTTTTTCCCAAGATTGGTTAAGAAAGTGTCGTAAAAAAAATGGCCTCGAGCCATGGCCGCAAAGCCAGACCCGAGACCATTTTTTTTACCCACTTTTTTGCTATGTTGATGAAAAAAGTGGAAGATTAATCGCTCCAAGAATCCACGTCCATATCGTCTTCGCTGGACCATGGACAATGACAAACGTTTTGGATCGGAACTCGGTCAGGATAAATGTCGAGGAATACCAGATCCATCGAAGTGATCGGAGTGTCACAGTGCGGACACTGTCGATTTCCGTTTTTCACCCAAGACTTTATACACTCATAATGGAATTTGTGCTCGCAGATCCACAATATGAACGGCTCGGAAAAAGACTTGCATTTTCCTTGAACGAACGGAATGTCGCAAGTCATACATGCTGGCTCCGGTTCGTCCTTTGGTCTCAGTTCGTTTTCGATATCTTCTGGTGGCACTGGTGGAAAATCGAGTTTCAGAAGATCGTATTCTATCGACTCAAAGTCCGCAAAACATTTCGGGCAAACCTTCTTCTCACCTCTGTAGATGTTGAATAACATCAGACAATAGACGTGGAAATAATGTCCACACGGCAACAAGTAAGGACGAGAATTCACGATTCTCTTGTGACAGCAATCGCAAGAGCACATGTTGACTGCACGAGCTCAAAACTCGAAATGAACATTTGGTCGTTCTGTGTCACGTGTTTATATACGCAAGATTCAGGAAATGGGCGTGACTGTCTTATTATTATTATTATTTGACTTATGCAAGTTTTTTTTTTCGTGTTTCAACATTGGTTAATTGTGTGTCGTAAAAAAATTCGCAGAGAGCGTGCACACAACCCTCTGCGAATTTTTTACCCCTTTAATTTCTAAGGCTAAAGGGCTAACCTTTCAAGTCTTCGATTTTCAACATTTCGTCGATCGTTGCCTTGGGAAGATAAAAGACGAGTGGCAACACATCTTCGAGATACTTGACTGTCCATGGCTCGTCACTGGCAATGCTAGACTCCCAGCCATCGTCTCCTTTCAAATATTTTTCGTACAGATGATCTTTCAAGAATTCGTCCAAGTCTTTTACGGGAACGACGAATTTTCGACCGCCGTCGTTTGTCTTTGGCATTTCGAAAAACTTCAAGCCGGTCACGACTGAAATCTTGTCTCCATCGAATGTGCTGGTGAATTCTAACTCTCCAGCAACAGTTTCGCCGGCTTCTTGAATCAGCTTGATTCTTGCCACGAAATTCACGTAGAATGACATGTTCGAACACTGAGAAGAGAAAACGATCTGAACGTGCTGTGAAGAAAATGTGTGAAGCATCCGTTTCGACTCTTCCTTTTATACACGACAAACCGGAAGTTGTTATCAACATGAAGATCTTTAGCTCTTGTTTCAACGTTAGAAAAGAAAACATCTCAAAATTAGTTTGATACTGTTTCTTTCTTTTTATTTTTTACACAAGACAAGTGTTTATCAACATCTTTGGCTCTTGTTTTCAAAAAAGTTAGAAAAAAAAAACTTGTTGTGTCCCAAAATTGGTTCATTCCGTGTCGTAAAAAAATCGCAGAGAGTAGCAAATATGTGCTACTCTCTGCGATTTTTTTACCCCTTTTGATGGGATTAGTCGAATTGTAAAATTTCGTCAACGAGGTGTTTTGGAAAATATTGAACCGATGGAATGTAGCATCGCAAATAGCTTAATGTCCATGGCTGATCGCTTGCAATTATTGTTTCTTCTTTGAATAAATGTTCTTTTAAAAAGTTTCCAATTTCATGGAACGGTACGACGAATCTTTTCACGTCGTCGTCATTTGTCTTTGGTGGCAGTTCGAAAGACGTCAATCCGGACAAGAGCGATATCTTAGATCCATCGACAACGCTAATGAATTCCAATTCACTGGCAATTGTTTCGCTCTCGTCGTTTTGAATGGTCTTCAGTCTTGCGATGTAATTTGTACTGAAACTCATTTTCGTAAGTAGAGAAAAAGTACGAAACGGATCTGCACGCTGCTGAGAACAGAAGAAAGTGACGAGCGTCGGTTTCGGCTCTTCCTTTTATACGATACGAGCCGGAAGACGCTATCAACATGAAGATCTTCGGCTCAGGACAAATTCTTTTTCTTTTTTTTTCCATCGAGTAACGAAACATTATGCTTACCGTTGGAGACAGTTTCGAACGAACTTGTTGAAAACAAAGACTTTGACTATTGTACAGTGACAATGATGTTGTTGTTCGGATTCCGTGTGCCATTCGCATTGCCATTTTCTATCGTCTTCATTCAACAACACGATGAATTTCGGACAGTCGTAAATTTCCAAATTGATATTCGGAATATTTAAAGAGTCCAATAATTCTTTTTCGTATCGACCACCTTTGTAAGCCACGACATCTTTATTCACGTTTTTCGCTCTGTTGTAAAAAGATATTACGATGTCTTCCAGCTCGTTCAATGATTTCACGTTCCATTCTTTGAAGGTGGGTCGAAATCTCAGTCCGTGAATCCGTTTGCTGCAAAATATTGCTGTCTGCCAATCTTTCGGACTCAGATGAATGCGGCGAAGATCGAATCGAAATCCGTATGGCACTGGATTCTCGTTCGTCGTTTTGATCATGCCGAGTTCTCGACACAAGAATTGTGCTTCATGAACAAAACCATCCATATCAATGATCATGCAAATCTTTTCCATTATATCGTTTTGTCACGGAGATTTATCCGTTAATAAATATAAAGGTGACGAGACGACTGGCTCATGCTATGAAAAATGAAGCGTGTTTATATACCCAGTAAACTAAGAACTGAAAGATGAAATCTAAAATATAAAACATGTTTCGTATTTTTTTAGCTTTTTCTTAACGAGGCGATTTGGTCAGATGGATTCTAGCTTGACAGGAGTGCTTGTGAGAGTAAACGATACAATTTGTAATTGATTTTGCAAAATTTTTCTCATGACGTGATTTTAATTGTCCAAGTAAGTGATCATTTACAATTCCTTTTTCTAAATTTAATGATTTATTTAAACAAATTACGCGATTTATTTAAATAAATAAATTTATTTCATTTCGAAAAATTCCTATATTCTCGATGTGGACAAAATTCGAAAGGGTACCGGTGCCCACACATTTTTTCGACCGACTGTATGCCCAACGATACTCCAGGAAACAAATTCCTTATAGTGCCTTATTTTATACGATTGTACCAGATTGTCTGATAGTGAGAATCCTTTATAGTAGAGTCAAAAGAGTGAGCAGAAAGTAAAAATGTCAAAAATTGAAGAGAGTGTGCCTGATCTGCAAAAAATAGTCCCGGTCCCGTTACCTGTATACGGATTATCAGCAGTAATTTTAGATTTCCTGTATGATTAGTGTACTGTAAAATGCTAACCACATACGCCCCTATCACACCAGTGGGCGTAGTTACAAAGTGGAGGTGATTTTTCTTTACGATTAACCACTACACATTGGTATTTACAGATGCGCGTAGGAAATCTCATTTCGAAAGACATCGATTTATTTACCGAAGAGGTGATCTTCATGCAAAAGGGAATGCTCATTTCATATACTGGCGCAGCTTGTCCGTTTTGGACCTTACGCCACAAAATCCAATCAACCAACCAACCAAGCTCATTTCATATAACACCCATGTATCCATATATAAAGGAGAATATACAAGAACAAAAATCTAATTAACATAGGATTGATTTTCAGTAAATATACTGGCCGTCAGACTATACCCGTGTTAACTTTTGATAGGTGCAAACAATCTGCTCTGTCGTCAGCAAGTGTTGTCACAAGGGTTAAATGATGCATATGTATCCTCTACTAAGTGAGATTCTATGTGATTTTCGTATAATGTTATTTTGCCCATCATAGCATTAAAACGCATCTCCACCTGAAAACAATACATAGCCAACAGTAGATTGGGTGGAGTGATTTAGTACATTGGTCCTCTTGATCACCAGATCACTTTGGTATTAATTACTTCCTTTTTGTGTGTGTCATAGCATTGGTGTACATAATTATTGTTAATAGAGCGGCGAAGGAAGTCGGGGACAGGCACTTTATTTTCGCTAACGTTAAATCTTGAATACGCCGAATATGCGAGGGTCTATCACGTTCCAGGATGATTATTCGAAACACTTTGATGACGATTGTTGTTTTTATGTTCTTTTTATTTAGCTTTTTTGATGTCTTAAAAATAATAAATGTTCTTTTGTTCGTGTCCCTCGTTTCTTACGATTTATTCATATGTTCTATTTTCCTATTCTCCTCTTTACATATGTTCTCTAGTTCATGTCCTTTTATCTCGTTATTACTGCGCCAGGAAAGCTTTTAGGACCATAAATCGCTATGTAATTTAAAAATTGTCTAACTGTACTCTATCTCCTTAATATTTGTAACCTCTGTACTAATGCACCATGTATAAATCTAATTTTTGAGTTACGAGAATGCTTGTATATTTGATTTGCTATTTTTGTAGATTTATTTTGGCAGAAGCCTATATTCCAAAACTCCCACTATAAGATTATAAAGTGTCACATTAAGTGTCGATCTGAAATACTCTAAGTCGGCGAAAGTAAATAATAGACGATTAAAGTATAATTAAACGATAACTAATGTAGTCAGAGAGAGAATACGAGAGTGATAGGGAAAGACATTTTATTAGCTCATTTTTAAAATGCTGTTAAGTAATATTTTTAGGAAAAGATAGTAAGATATGGTATTCTCATAAAAATGGATTATTTGCTGTATTTTACAGCATGTAAAAGTGTTCATATATGGTTTTGTTCTTTAAAACAAAGAACTATTGGATTTGAAGCTCCGTAGTGGATCTTGAAATATTCTAGCTTGAATTCAGATTCCCGAAAAGTGAGAAAAATTGAGAAATATTAAATTTAGACTTTAGTAAGAGGGATAACGTTCGTTATAATAATAAATTCCTTTTGTTTCTTTCAGTCCAATTTTCTGTTGATAATTCTTAAGGAAAGAAATGAATCACTTAAATGAACGAAATTCTCAGAAGATTGAGAGCAACATTCCTAAACTCCCCAATTAGCTCTAACGCGCGATTCATTGAGTTCATTCAATAAATACTAAAGAGCTCTAGTTATAACGTTTGCTTTAAGTGCATTGAATTAACTGTTGCAATAATGAGAGCAGTATGAGAGCGGAATAGATATTAAATTAAAAAAAAACATTGAATTTTATTTTTTAACATCATAATCAATGTTGTCTAGTAATTAACATCATACTTTATCCCATCACTTAGTTGGCCTTATTTTTTTTTTCCTTTCTTATAATTTAGAAAAAGATGTCAATATTATATCACTACTTCAAATACATCTTCGGACCATTCTTATCATTCTATGATTAGCACGAATGGTTGAAGAAATGCACTTCAGCCGAGATTAAAGAGTTATTTCCTAGTATGTAAGAAATAAAATAGCATCAAAAACTGCTATGGAAGTATTTTAGTTTCACCTCAAAGTGAGAAATTAATCATTCTTCAGCTGCAATACAGTCTACATGTATAAGTTATAAATAACAATCAAAGTTATTTAAAAAAAGTAAATAATAATTATATAAAAGAAAATTTTAAGAAAAATTTCGTTTCCATTATCTTGACAAATTTGAGCTAATTAAGGTTATTTTAATTAAAGTGGAAATATTACTAATAAATCATAGCGCAATTTCAAGGCGATATTTAAATACAAATAAAAATTATTAAATTATGATAGATGACGATGCAGCGTATTAGTGTTTATGTAGTTATCATTGATCATCACTATGCAGTTAGTGTTTCATTTTTCTACATGTTGGTTCAAGCTTCAAAACCCAAAATTATGATATAGATTTTGATTAGTAGTGTTTACATATCTGATGATTTAAAATTTTACCAGTTAATTTCTTAAAATTTTGCTTTGAATCGTGAATTATGGTCTATTAATATGATGAAAGGATTTTTAATAATAACAATGGTAATTTGTACAATAGATCTAGAACGCGCAAGAGTTGGTACTGAATCTTTAGGAACAGCTTTGGATAAAATTCTAAACAAATATCAAAACTAAGTCTTAAATATAATCATATGAACTACGATACTGATGATTTTTTAGTACTTTTTCCTAATATTCGAATCAAGCGTAATGCAACCGAGCTAGTTGACAAATCGTGAAGTTCGTGGTCTGATGTTTAGATTTAATAGTTTGTGGCTCTCTTATCACTCATTGAGATAGAATGTTTATAATAGGTCAATCTACTTTAAGTCATAGCTTTCGATCAAAGTACTTTTGTGTGCAAGAAATTACTATGAACTGAAAATCCTAACCAAACAAATATAGAAACAAAACAAACAAACCAAAGAAAGATAAGTTGGAAATCTAAATGCAGACAACTACTTTACATGGTTGGTGCTATCAGAAATGCAATCTTAAAAAATAATGAGAAACAAATTCTTGTGACATTTGTAAAAGTTTAATTGCGATTATCATTCATACTGATTTTTCGGTTTCTTGTTAGAAAGTCTCAGATTAGAAAGAAAACTTTAATCAATCTAACAATCAGTAGTTGGTGTAAATGCACAATCATAAATTTTATATAACTTTTACTGAAGCTGTTAGTTAGTTTCATTTTAGTTGCTTTCACTTATCTTGGTAAATTTATGTTCAACATTCTGATCTTCAGTAGTGAATTCATGAATTGAAAGACATAAATGAGTTAATGGTTTTAATGCATAACACAACAGAATTAGCTTTTGTGTGCCAAAACTGACAGTATTTCAATAATTTAAACTAAAAGTTCTACCTATGCTAAGTAAGCAATTTTGTTCCTACCTCTAGAGAGTATGAATCTTAAAAAAAGCTTGTTATTTATTGGAACTGCTTTCCTTTCGACCATTTCTAAAGAAGTTACATGGAGATAAATCATGATTTTGTCACAAATTTGTTAAAATCATTTTCCGTTATTCATTGGTATTTTTCTCGCATGTCATCTACAACTGCAATATATTGCAAACAAATTATTTTCTTTGCAGAAATGAAATAACTCAACATAATATCTTATGCAAATTATTAAAGTTCATAGCTACTGTTTCCTATTGATTCTAATAAAAGCCACTTTTCTCGTTGCTCTTCTCTAGTAACATTGTGTTTTGGGTTAAAGGGTTTTGATCTTCCCTGTGTTGTGTGAAGGTAGAGAAACTCGATAATATAAATCTTAGGTTTTAGTTTGTTAATTTTGTAATACTTCGTAGTAATTTCTTTTCTAGGTATGTTGGGAGGAACTTTTAAAATGATCTTTGTGTTTATGCTTCTCCTTGTAAGTAAACTTGAGCTTATTTGAGTATACATTTTTCCTCTTAGACGTAATATAAAACTTCTAATTTAAAAAGATTGCTTCAAACTTTATTACATTTTGTGAGATATGTCTTTTCACTTGGCATAGTTAGACTAATAGAAACTGACTATAAATCAATCTTGACAGATCTTTTAAAATTCCAAGTCTTTCACACACACACATTGTTCTAGATTAACAAGCCTCTGATCTTTACGGTAAACAACTTAACTTCAGCTGCCAGAGTTTTACCTTGTCAGAACTAATTTTACTTGAATTTATTTCTTATCCTCCTGATAATTTTATATTTAACTTCCTTCTGACACCGGAAATATAACTTGATATTTGGTGGATTTCATAAGTTTTAAGTTCTTTTCATACGATATGTATATATTGAATGATATTCTTTACAAATAGTTATAGAGAAACCAGTTGAAACTCTTATCTCTGAAATTTTAAAAACCAGTATTCTTAAGGGTATTTTAATAAGTTTACATAAGAGTCAGTAACACTTAAATACAGAAACTTGACAATTTTGTCTTAAATTCAGCTATTTATTAATTGCATTTTTTATAGGTATGTAAATTAAGTTTAAAATATAGCAATGTTCACATGATCTTTCGACAAATGAAAATAGGGTTTTGCTTTAACTAGTTGAAGCTTCCAACTGTACTTATCCGGTTTGTTTTAGGTTGTAACTTCTGCTTCTTCAGTAAACGAGTATTTATAAAGTTTCAGTTTTTGAAACTGCTATATTTAATAAAACCTTAAGTTATCATGTTAAACCAGTAAAATATTGTAGCTAGCAGTAATTGGTTGCTAGTATAATGTTGCTTTGAAATTCGTGGATTTTGTTATGCGCTGAACCTGAATATAATTTGAAATGTTCCGTAAGCACTTCTATTCCAAGCGATCATGGTCTAATTTATTTAGTCTATCGTACAAATAACTATACTTAAACTAGAATTAAATCTTGTAAACGTTAATATTAATAACATAACTTATTAACCATATTTTGCATTTTAAGAATTCATAAGAAACAAGGTTCTTGTCTCAAAAGAGAACTGTACTTAAAAAAAACCTTAGTTTGCTTTCATATTTACAAATTAAGTTTTTCGAGTAAATGAGCTTCTGAATAGAATGTATAGTCTTTAATATCTTTAAAGGCTTAATTACGACTTGTATCTTTTTATAATATTCCTAGATACACTTGACTAATGGGGAGTTGAAATCAAACCTGGCTAATGTAAAAGTTACTTGTAATAAGAATGCCATGCACGTACGGATGAATTTTGAACACCCATTCAAAGGAGTAGTGTATACACCTCGCAACTATTTCAATAAAACTTGCAGGTAAGTTCACTGCATACAAATTATTCTTAGCACTTAAAAGGTTTTTGTTTAAACTTGAATATATATATCAGTGCCGAGATATTTTAAAATCCTTTTAAAATAACATTACAATACTAGAATACCGCCCAAATTGACTTAAACTGCTTTAAGTTTAGGGCATTAGTTTCCGTTTCACATAACAAATCCCTTATCTTTCAGTTATGGTTCATCTCCAACTTCAACAGTTCGGCAATTGAATCTTAATCTTCCTTTCGGCTATTGTGGAATGGAGATCTATAAAAATGCCAATAAATATACTGCTTCTACAACAATCGTAGTTAGACAACATCGTATGCTCGACTCTATGTATGATTATTTTAGAAACGTTTCCTGTGAGTTGCGAACTGCTTACATTGAATCGGAGAAACCTACACCAAAACCTCCTCTTGTTTATAAGCGTTCATGGATAGCATTCCAGATAGCTTCAGATATACTTCCTGAAGAAGTTGTAGAATCGTCTGATATTGGTGAAGAGTTGTTACTGACCTACCATGTTCTTGATGGCGGGGTCAATAGAGATATGGAAGTAATGAATTGCATTGGTCATGATGACTTGTTTATAGATAAAAATACTAAAATATATCAGTTGTCTGATCCTTATGGTTGTTCTTCTGACAAAGATGTTTTATCACCTTTTTCTATAATAAGAAGCTTGCCGAGAGTTTCTAATCTTGTTGCTTATGCAGTCGTGAAGAATGTATCGTTGGTAACCCGAGGGAGCTTTTATATTACTTGTGGAGCTCGTCTTTGTAAGCAGACTTGTCAGAGAAGATGTGATGAAGTTAATCGACAGACTGATCCTCTTTATTTATCAGACATTGCAACTAAAGGAATGGTAAATAGACATAGTCATTCTGTGATACCTGTATCGCTTTCTAGGATTGAAAGAGGTGGGAGAAACAGACGAGAAGACCAATCTGAAGATCTTTCTAATCAGACTGAGAGTTTAAACGAATTTCTACTTTCTAAAATGATGGAAAGTGTCTCAGAAAACTTTCCTGTTAATCAAAAGAATAAAAGGCGCAGGCTAGATAATCTTACTGTTGACTTGATCACATACGATCCACTAAAGACTTTAGAGCAATCTCGTTCTAAAAGAAGAGTAAGACTAGATGACTCGGATTTTTCTCCAAATATGAACATGATTTTTATTCCAGCCAATCATAGTCCTCTTTATAGGACTTATGAAATGGCAATTATTATGAATACAACTAATTTAGTCATACAGAACAATTCAACTACTCCAGAAGTCTTGACTAAGACTTATGCTATACATGAACCAAAACCTTATAAAGCATGTAGTGTCAAAAAATGTGGCTTTAACAGTTTTATGTTTTCATCTGACGGATATGTTTTGAACTGTGCATTGAGAACAGCTATTGCAATTTTTGCATTGCTCTGTTTTTGTGGTGCTTGTTATACCTTATTTTTCCTTAGACGAGAGCCAAATTCTCGCAGTGTTAACTTAATTTATCCTCATTAAATCCATATGGCTTGTATAATTTAAGCTTTTAGTGACTTGACAAATATTTTAATACGCACTTGCTGTTTATGTCTTCAGTCTTGTACTGTTTTTGACTTTACAATAAATCTTCAATAATCCTATTTTGTTGTGTTATTTTATGTAATTTACTTTGCAAAGAGGAAAAGGATAATTAAAGCGAGTTAGTTTTAAAATGTATTTAGTTTAAAGCTTTAGTACTCTAAATTGAATCAATTCTAATAAAGTAACTATCTCAATTCTAGATTGAATAAAAGCCTAAAAGAACTTGCTGATCTTCAGGCCTTGTTATTTAGCACTTTCGAAGAATCTAAAACTTGGTTTTATCCGATCGTAAGTAATTGGTCCCAGTAGATAAAGTTAAATATGTCCTGATTATTTTCCTTTAGAATTTAAGGAAAGTAAACGTTTACTCACAATTTACTTTTATTTTAAAGAGAACGAAAGTTTCGTTCCCTCTAAAAGGTAATCGCAAATGAAACTAAGCATAAACTGGCTTACTTTTTAGAGGAAGTGTTACTCGTGATAACAATGGCTTAACTGACTTCTGTTATAGTTTTATTTAATAGTTCGTAATATAGGAAGAATAATAACTATGCTCTCTTAAAAAGTATTCTCTGAAGTTTTTTAAAGAGAACAGCTGCATTATTAAGTTAACGTGACTTATAGAACTTGTGCGGATCGATAATTTTAAATTAGTGTTTGAAGTTTTTACGAAAGAATATTAAAAATAGTCTCGCACGGCTAATTTATACTAGTACTTAAGTCTCAGAACTACATATCAAAGCTCTTAAACATAGTCTCGTGCAAATGCATTTAGATTCCTTAAAGTTGATATTCAAGGAGACATGAGTATTGATTAATTTGTAATTTTACTGTAGTGTTGTGATTATGTGAAAAACGACTATCACTATTTAAACCAAGACTTAATTAGTCTTTAAAGTTTTGAATTTAAAAAAGTGGAATATTTACATCAAAGAAAAAGGGAAATAACATTTGAAATTTGCTTTGTTTAATTGAAATTGTGCAGTCCCCAATTTTGAAGCTGTCACACCCCTTTAAAGTAAACTTTCATAATGCTCATCGGCAAGATCAATGTGTATTACCAGTTTGTGAAAATTTAAAGCCTGAAAACTTCATAAATGCCTTAAAATTAAAGCCTTCAGTTTCACTGTCTTTCCTAATCAATACCATGATTATGAATATTTATCTCTTTAATAAAATACTGTTAAATGACTAACAATGTCTAGGTTTTAAGATGGTACGGAGAATATAACTTGTGCACACAACTTTTTTGGTTGTTGCTCTATCAAGACTTCTAGTACAGCTATTTCATTTAACGCAATGTATGTATTAGATTAATGATGTCTATAAGTTTCGTCATTAATCTAATACATAGATTAATGACGAAATCATGGCCCTCGTCTGCACAAGACTAACAAATCATAACTACGCAATAATATTGGTAAATTAAAATTACTCTAAAAATCTTCCAATGCTCTATATTTTAAGATCGTTATTTATATTTATTTAATGGGAATCAATCTCCCCTTTATATTTTTTGAACAAATTAGTGTGATTTTTATGCTTCCAAATAGCATAGCTAGACTTCCAAATGTTCTTTGAGTTTATGAAATACTAATGAGCAGCAATATTGAAAATCTGTTAAATCTTAAACTGCTTGCCTATGGTCCAAATTGGGCATCTTAAACTTTTTCTATGATAGTTGAAGTTTCGTTATATAATTGGTTATAATTTATTGAATTGTGAATTTTTCAAAATTCAAATTATAGGTCATTAAAAATTAATCACCATATTTTAACTATTGGTATCGCTCACAAGTAAACTGTCTATTAGCATTCTTTGTGTTATAATCTCTTCTAGTATTTATGCTGCATCTGAAACAAAAATCGTTATAGAAATTTCTGATAACCTTTAAGTTTATACTGAGAACTTTTGAAAATGTTTAATAGATAATGTTAAAAAATCCAAACTTATACAAGTGTGCATGAATTATATCGTATAGCCTCGACGTTAGTTTTGAGGAAAAGATAAATTTCTTTGAGCATCATATAGCATGTTTAAAATCTTATTTTTTTGTTTTCAAATTCAGCTATAAATTTATCATATTGCTTAGAAATAAGTTATACGTTGTTTCAGATTTCAATGAGTTAGAGTACGTTTGTCTTTAACAAAATGTGTTAATACTTTATCTACACAAAATATTTAAATACACATGTTCTCATTGTTTAATTCATTAAATATAACTTCCCCATATTAATTTATATAAAATCAATATTCTGTTTGGCAGCCAAATTTTTGTCCGGAGTTGAAACGACAACGGTTGAATAAATCTAATGAGTTTTAAAACATATTCAAATATGACACAAAGTTCCTATTATAATTTTAGAGCAGATAGCACATAAAATGCTAATTCTTAAAGAATTTAATTATAGGCCTGAAAATTAAAGATTTGGAACTATGTATTCTAGAATCGGTATTTGAATATTCCTGAAAACAAAATACATCGAAGTCTCCTTAATTTAAAGCAATTATATTTTGGTCCTTGTGAGCTAGTAATTACATAAATGATTACGATTCTGATGTTTAGGTTAGTGATTCGAGGGCTAAGCTAGCTAAGCTATAGATATTTGAAATGTAGTTTGGTAAACTGCAAATTTCTGTCAAGTTATTCTTCTTGAGAAAAATGTGGTAGTAAAAAAAAGTTCAAACCAAACCTTTCTCTCTGCAATATTTTATAAATAATAGAGGGGGAATACAAATCCAATTTTTTGAATAAGATTATTCCTTTTAAAACTCTTAGCCTATATATTTTAATTCAAATTTTTCATCCTTTATTTATAGTCAGTAAATGTATAAGAAATAGGAAACATTTTATATTTTCGAACGGTGAATATTATCATCCGTGTCAAAGTGGAGGGTGGGGCAACTAAAATAATTTGGAACTTATATGTATCTGAGAAACCAAGTCATTTCATGATTTTTATAAATTAAGCATTTAGAAATTCAATAATTTTTTATAAGATTTAAAGAAGTTTAACGTTTAAAAATCAAAATGATCAAAGTAAATAAAATTTAACAATTATTTGCCCTTTGTGTGAAAGACATCAATGGAGATTGGATGACGTAAGACATTGTCCGGTATGTCTTGAAAAATTAAAGAAAATCCTTTTGGTGTAATAACTAAAATAACTCTCAGAAGACGATATTGTAAAATATACTCGTTCAAAGGAGAAATGTCAGTGAAATCACGTATTATACACACAGCAAATGTTCACAATTTTTTGACGATTTTGATGGAATGCATCCCAAAAAAATCATTCACATTTTTTGTTTTGAATTCATACTTTGATAGCCCTTGTTAACTATTATTCTCTATCACCATTTCCTTGTTAATACTTTTTGAGATATCGGTAGTGATATTTTCGCTCCTGTGAACTGCTTTCCTAAGTCCAAGCGTTGTAAGTTGACTTTTGGATATTGTAGATTTTAAGAATTCAAGAGCACAACAATCAGTCGGTGTTATATTTAGAGATTTATTAAGAATATCAAAAGGGTATAGTTTTATTTCTTGTTTGTTCCATTTTTTTCTAAATCAGATTTTGTTATGTGGCAGTTTGTGCTTTGTACTGATCCAGTTCAACGGATTTATGGCACTGTGAATTAAGGTCTAGAATTTCAGATTTAAAATCTTGAGTTAACATTTATTCTTGATTCTATTTAAAGTTGCTGTTGACTTTTTTGTGAAAATTTTTTCCTGCTGTTTGTATGAAAAACCAGGACAATCGTGAAACTTTTAGAAAAATTTGATTCTTTGATCTACATAGTACTTTTTTCTCCTCTTTTATGATAGTAAATTGATACTTTTTATTAGAAATGCTTAAATAGATCCAAGATTTCACAATAATTACATTTTAGCATTTTTTTAGGATTTATATCCAATTTTTTGAAATTTATACTTTATCTATTTTTGAAATACGTAGTCCTAAGACATGCAAATATTTCTGGAAGTCTTATCGCAAAAAGTTCTGAATGCTTTATTCATTATTATTATTTTTTATGTTTTGTACTTATGTTTTGTTCATTATTTACATCATCACGTGAACTTGTTAGACTGGACTTAACCCTTTCGCGCCTAACTGGACACATACGTCCCAAGCAAATTTGAAAAACTTCTTTTGGGACAGAAACGTTTCTCTGTCAGGACTGATGGGACACATATGTCCCGGTCCTAAATCAGTGTTTAAAATTTTCCTAAAAATATAACATCTTAGTTTTAGCATTCTAGTATGCCCTACTCATAGTTTATGCAACCAAAATTGTTCTGTTGTAAAAAAAAAAAAAAACTCGTCGCGAAAGGGTTAATTTTGTTCCGAAATTCATTAGCCGTGTTTTGTGCTGCCATGTATAACAATAAATTTGAAATGAAATTTGCTTAAAATTAAGTTTAAAATTTGTTCGTGTGTGTAGATGTTGATTATTTTTGCGAAATAATTATAATATTTTTGGAGATAAATTTTCAATTGTAACTTTTTAAAATATTTTCATTTAATTATTAAAATTTTTTAAACACGTTTAATTTGTAATTGTATTTCAACTACACCGTAGAGACACAGGAATCTTGACGTTATAAGAAAGAAAAGACAAATAATTTCCAGATCTTTATTAATTTGACACTTTAAGTAATGCCCTTCTAGAAAAATTCCTTCTCGAACCTTTATTAATACTAATCCTTTGGATATTACATGATTATTTCAAGCTACTTTGTTGATATGTAATTTTATTGATTAAACAAACCCAGATCTTGTATGTATGACCATATACTTTGAAAAAGGAAAACCCAAATTCATGTATATCTGCTCTTAAATATTGGAAAAAGAATGAGCTACGGTTCTTTTTTTTTTTTTAGATGCCCATCTTTGTGAGTGGGTGCTGGTAAGTTTTACAGGTTTCTTCTCTTGTAATTGTGAATACCTCCTCATTGACTGAAATTATTTATAAGATAGTATTTTATGGGAAATCTGAAATAATTATATTTATCTGCAATAATTATTAATATTCAAATATCATTTGTTCGGCTATTGCTTAACGATGACAAGTGTAAGTAATAATAAAAGAAATGTTACGAAATTTCTATGACAATTTTTGACATTATTGACGAATATTGATGATTATTGCTGTCTTTTCCTCATTAATATGCCTTACATATTCTGTATTTAATCCTGATCTAATTCCCACACCATTAATTGTAAAATAAGAAAATCCTCATTTTTAAATAATGCAATCCATTAATGTTGCAACTTAACATTTATGGATTGCATTATTTAAAAATGAGATGGCATTTCTCATTTTGATGATGAGGACATTATTTGCCCTGTCCTTCAATAATTGCCTCTTGAAAGTTCCACAAAAGACAGATTATTCCTTAAAGTCTCTATAATTTAAAGAATTATGTATTCAACCAATGAAATTTAAAATTATTTCACCATTAAATTTTCTATATGAACTTATAACCTGGTTCCTGATTAGAAAGGATTCTACTTTTCCTTTCTCCATCTCTGGATTGTTTTTTTTTTAAAATTAAATCATATCTATCCTAGTTATTGACAGTGAATATTTTTTACTAAAATAATTCTCTTCTCGATAGATTATACCTTTTTCTAGCTCATTATAGACATTTTATTAGTTCTTTGGCTTGAAAAGTGAGCTGAAAAATAATTAATGGCACATACTTTTTAGAAGTATAGCATTATACTATATGATAGTACTCCTTATTTTTCTACTTTTTATTGAAATATAAATTCTTATGTTACTAAACTTTTTCTAAATAAAAAGTAACTGTCTAGTTTACAATGTTACAAAGTTGTCAAAATTACTAGAAAAAATGTGTCTGTAGAAGAGTAAGGTAAAGATTTTAATTTTTTCAAATGTAAAAATAGTTGAAAGCTTTGTCCCAAATGTGCGTGAAAGATGGATTTAACTGCAGTAATAAAGACGTGCATCATTAAGAAAATATGGGTGGAGTTTATAAGTTCAGCATAAACAAATTGTATAAAAACTTATTTCAGAAATTATTACACATTATATAATCAGTTGTTGTTTTTGATGACACTTGGCAACGCCAAGCCATCCCGTCAGAGTCTAGGCGAATGAAGTCAGAGAGAGCGTCTTCCGTTTTTCAATCGAGTACCCTCATACGAATGTGGAAGTACGACTTTTGGCTCAGAGATGGCAGCACCATCTGAATCTTCTAATTTAGAGATTGAAACCAGTGAAGACCCAAAGCCTGGCTCCAACCACCCCCAGAGGTATTAATTTGTAATGGGAGCATGGAGGACATTGCGACTCGACAGATTTTACGTGCCCCAGTCGCCATTAGTGAACACGACGGATCTTTGGCTAAGCCGGGATTTGAACTCACTACCTTTTGGTAACGAGAACAACGCCCAAACCAACCAAGCCACCATGGCCCTATATAATCAGTGATATATCTAATAAATAAATAAATAAAAAAAAAACCCTAGATTTATTTCAGTTCTAAATGTTCAATGTGTGAACTTCTTGCAACAAGATGAGCACTTGATCAGCTATGAAGACATTTCATACTCTTTCAAACCTTACATTATCAAACGTTTACAGTACAATCACCTGAAGTTTTTATTAATGTTTTTATAGAAAAATTAACTTTCTAACGAAAATAGATTTAGAAAACTTTATTCGAATTGTGTAATATAATTTATTCTAAAGTTTTCTTATGAAAATAAATATTTATGCGTCAATGAGAAATCTTAAATACTCAATGAATCAATGAACTCGATTTAAAATGTCATTGGATGTGATTATTTTTAGCGATTCTGTTTTTATAAATTTGAATTCATCTCTCAGAAACAGCAAACATCATAAAAAAATCCTTTTTTTTTTTTTTTACTTCTTTTTTTTCCAACTTTACAGTTATCTTGCAATTACATACGTTTATATATAAAATACTACTTATAAATGCAAACATAATAGATTCAGTTGCATAGCCTTCATGTCTCAAAATCATCTCTTGACAAAAAAAGTTTTATTAGATGAAGAAACTGGCAAAAGTACTTTTATTGTTATAAAACAAGAAAATTTAAATACTGATATAAAAAAAAATATATTGTAACTAGTATTCCACAGATAAAGTTGCATTATTTTAAAATGAACTATTAGTTATCCAAATATGAGGAAAGGAAAATCTTAAGAAATAATATAGCAGAAGCTACATGTTGTCATATAAGAAGAATATATTTGAGGAAGCTAATAAGAGAATTGACTCAGTTAATTGAAGATTTAAATAACAGCACAGATTTTGCAAATGGGAGGTGCTTTTAAGTGCTTTAACTGTTGATCACTTGATCACACTTATATAATAGATGAAATTCTCTTATTTCATCTACTCAGAGTTAGGACATGTTATTTAACAATCCTAACTAATTTAAGCTCGAGTTATAATCGAAAGTGTACATAATTATATATATTTAAAATATAAACATATATAGGTTTAAATGTTATATATGGAACCTTGACACACACAGACACGTCGTCAATTTTGATTATTTATGATTCAAGTAAAAATCAAGTAAGTTCTCAATTTTATTCAAAAATAAATTCAAGAAATTTCTATTAAAATAAATATGTAAAAAAATTAGAAAAGTACAAATCAGAAATATTTTTTAAGTACGGAAAAAGTTTTCAATAGGAATAAATAATTTAGTATAAAAAAAATCGAAATAAATTCAGAAAATTAAAAATGAACTAAATTAAAATTGAGTTGAATAAAAGGAAAATTAATAAAAAAATATTAATAAAGAGAGTGGAATAAAAACTTGTCCCTTCATATCAGGGGAACAAGGGACAAGAGGAAAAACTTTTCGAATTTATTTGTGTAAGATTTAAAGTATAAATAATAAGCAAACTGTTTCCAATGGATGCGAACTAATTACAACTAATGCCGTAAAATCAGCAAAGATTCAAAGGAAATAAAAAACAAGGGAAATAAAATTTTTACATAAAAACACCTTAATAAATAGTTAACCACTTGTGACGGTGTAAAAATTTTAAGGGATTATACTCGTATTTCAAAGAAACAGATAATTAATAGATATTAAAATTGTATATGAGAGAGTGGACACAGTATCAAAAAGAATTGAAATAATATTGGAAAAAGAATATAAAATTGAGAGAGAAAAAAATAATTTACTTTGAAAAGTTTGAAAAAAAGGTGTTTTTCATTTCACGATAAAATTAAATTACACTAATAATAAATTATGTTGTTCCTAAAGGATTGAAAGGACAGATTTACGAATGCGATTGGAATTAAAAATGAATAAGTTAAATATATTGCTATAGTATTAAAATATAAAAATTAAGAAATAAAAATGGACAAAAATAGTTAAAAAAAAAACTATCTAAAATGTTAGAAAATAAAAATAAATAAATGAATGAGTTTAGAAAGTGAAAATTTGAAAAATTTGTAATAAGTTTTCGGACTATATCGTCTATAATAATGCAGAAAAAAGGAGTTAAGGAATAATTAAACTGTAAAAATGTCTACCATGAAATACTTAATTTTTAAAAATACCTTATTAATATTTTCGTGATATATTAAAAGTTTTTAAAAAAGGCAATATTATAGAATGTTTTCTTTAATAAGTATGACAGTTTCATTTTTGTCAGTAATTACTGTCTACGCTTCTCAGAATATTTTTTTTCATAGTTATTGCATATATAAACATATATAGGGAGAGAGAAATATAAATTATATATTAGAATGCTTTCTTTAATAGATATATGGTAGTTTATTTTCATTTTATTTATTTTTTTTTAATTTTCAGTAATTACTATCTATGCTTCACAGAAACTTTTTAAACTGATATTGATTACTATAGTTGATTATTGTTTAAAAATAAAATAAATTATGTTTGAGAACTCAATATATTTAGAATATTTTTTGTCTATTAATATATTTATTTGTGGGATTTGAATTCGTGCAGTGTTCGTAACGGCTTGTGATTCAGCCTAGTTAGAGAATACTTCTTATTTCTACAACAGAAGAAATAATTGTTGATGCAAATAATTTAATATAAACTATTTTAGTGAAGTTCAGTATATTTCCTTTATACTTTTGACAGAGAAAAGATTCATGCATCACTTTTTATTTTAAAACTGTTTAATAACCAATATTAAGTACAAAAATAAATTATTGAATTAAATATTACTAGATGGCAGCACTAAACTCTTGTTAATTGTAACTGTACTAAAATGGTAAGTTGGATCCAAGAAAAGTTTTCTTTACCAAACTACGCAACAAGAAAAATTTTTATAATAATTTTTCTTCCGACAAGAAAAAATATTTTTATAATGAGTGAAATTGCCTCCTTGATCTAGTGCTGTGTGATATTTTCTCAAACGTAAAGTATCTTAAGTCGTTTAAGTGCAACAACTTTCTTTGAGTATATATTTTTTACATGCTCAACTATTGCATGAGCAGCTTTAGGGGAAGGGATTTTTAATTTATTTGATTTTACGGACAAGAAGAAATAAAGTGTTCTATACATACTTTTGTAAGTTTCATAAATGGCAAAAGGAATGCAACAGATCAAATACTTTGTGATTTCAAAGTAGACGTTGTTCTTAGATGACAATTCTACACTTCTCCATTCTCCATAAACGTGGTAAAGTAAATTTAATTCCTTTTAAGCTGATAACTGCCAATAATTCACATTTTCTTTTTATAGCATTCAAGTGAAATATTTTATGAGATTAGTTTAAATATTTTTTTGTACCAAACCTTTGGTGGTGGATAGTAAAATACGCTTGAAACAAAATGCTATGAGTTCAATCAATTCTCTCTATCAGCCAGAAGACCAAGCAACAGTCAATCTAAGCTTGAAACTTAGTTGTGCATTTAGATGTCTTTCCCATTATAATCACAAAATTTTTATGAAATAACTATTATTCAAAATTATATATTATAAAATCATAACTTAAAAATAAATTATAGTATAAAAAAAAAAAAACAATATTTTTTCAATATTTCACCTTTAAAATTTTTTCAGTTGTTTTAATCTAATATTTCCTATTTTACATTAATGAAAATCGATTGCATTCTTTACCATAAAATCTTATAAAGTTCTAAGAAATCAACAACTTCAAAACGTGTTACAGAAATATATACAAGAACTATTAAAAATCGTTAAAAAATGGATAAACAACTGATAAAATATTGGGAAAGCAAAATTCTTTTACGCATTAAAACCTTTTAGCTATTCTTACTATCGAAATCATTGCTTTTTTATTGTTCACAGCAGCTCAAATTTTGTACTACAAGAATCCAAATAAAATACTAATGAAGATGGAGGAGCAAATACAATTTAAAGGTTGTATGGTGGCAACAGTTTTCGATGTCACTTAATATACCCTGAAGTTTTTTAATTTTAAATTTTTATGGCTGCACTTGGTCTTCTAATCAGCACAACTTCAGACTTAGGATTAAGAACATGAATGCACTAAATTTGTGGATTAGGTATTATCCAATCAAAAAAATAGTTAATGCTCAGAAGAAGACAATTACAGCGTCAATATTATTATTTAATTTATTTATATGCAGACGATCAAGTCAGCCATTTCTTTGTTCAAAAAATAAAAATACTTTCTGTAATAATTAATCTGTTTTACTAAAATGACTTTTCAAAATTTTCCTACACCAGGAAGCAGATGTTCATTATGTTTACGTTTTAAATATCAAATTTCCAAAATTCTTAAGTTTATTAAATTTCACTAAAATCATTTTTTCTTCATTTTGTGAATCTCTAGTAGTGAAGCCCATATTTAATCCATTTAAGTAAAGAATTCCACTTTTACAATTATTAAGTATTTTCCTTACATTGACTATTTTGGAAGTAAAAAAAAATTTATTTAAAGTAATATGTGCTATGGTATTTTATATTTATAATTTTATTTGAATTATATATATTATATTGAATTGTAAATGAACCATATTTCACGTAAATTCTTATATTAAATGCTTTTGTTGGAGATAATTTCAAAAAATCATAAAATGTCTGCATGCAAGCATTTTTTCTTTCCAGAAAACTCGTTTGTTTCTCTTATTGTAACTAAAGATATATTTTTCCCTAAGTCATCGTCTATATATTAATAATGAAAATAAAAAAAGGCAGGGCTTCAGACTCTCTTTTTTTTTTCTTTAAAATAATTTAATAAAACTAAACTAAATTTTTTTGTAGAGAGATTTATCTATTTTTGAATTTGAATTCATTATAAAACTCAATTAGCTTTTATCCCAAAAGTAATTATCTGGAAACTTCCCCTGCTATATCGTGTTTTCAAAATTTGATCCAAGAGAATCTGATTCAACCGGATTAATTTGGATTATTTTAATTTTCATTTATATAAATAGTGATAACCCTTCTTTTCTGAAGTTTAGACTATTAAAATAATAATTTATGTAACCAATCCAATTTTTTTTAAAATTTTAATGTTATCGGCGTGTGAAATACTGGATATAATTGCAGTTACATTTCGCGGTTTCGTTGTACACTCTTAAAAAAAACATTGTGATTTTTAAAGCAAAAAATGCTGGGAATTTGGGCACCAATACATTTTGCTGTAATACTTACAACATATCCGTGAAATCTTTTACAGAACATTTTATATAGTTTTTACAGCACTTTTTTACTGTAATTTTTGCAGTACTCTTTTTACTGTAATTTTTACATCACTTTTTACTATTCTTTTAACTGAAAGTTTTACAGAACCTAAAGCAAAAGCTATTTACAGCTATCATCGTTTTCATAAATTTAAGTTTTATTTTCATAATTTTTCCCCGTTTTGTTCTAGTTATGATGAAATTTTAATTTAGGAGCTCATTTTATGTAAAAAGGTAATTTTTGAAAGAAAAGTGCACTACTTTCCTCATGGCAAGGAAATGTTAAATATCACCACTTTTCATTAAATAAGTGCATTCAAGTTCTCTTGAAATTCTAAGTATGTTAAGGATGCAGACAGATTTATATTATAGATCATTTCTATTTTCGAAGACTTTAATTATTCAACGAATCAAACAATTTAAAGTATGATTTAACTTATTTTTGATTTTGTTTTCCGGGAGTGATAGATGTTGAGTAAGCATCTGAAAAAAAAATATAGAAATTAGACACATGAATAACTGATTCAAAATTAAATATAATTAAGATCTCCAAAAATTGCTCACTTTTTTCGAAATGAGGGCCAACGAAAAACGAGCTGGTGACATATTTGCTTCAAAACATCACACATGACAAAATTAAACCAGAGCCAACTATCAAATTTATTATATTGAGCAATGTAATTCATATTTTTATAATTCTTGTTAAATGCTAAGTAAATTTCAAATTGTCTCAAGAGTAGAATACCTCAGAGGAAAGGTTATTGCTCAATAAAAGTCTTAGAACTTTATTGTTTTATATAATTGATTGAATTTCCCCCAATACATATTTCTTTTAATAGATAACAAATAGTTGGATTCATCCAATCATAACTATTTTCAAAATAAAGATTATTTCAATGGATTTTAACGATTTCATGGTACGAAATGTTGGTAGTGAAGTCCATAGTAAAGTATTACTACTTTTGAAATTGATAAAATCCTTACTTCAACCTAAGCCCTTATTCTAACTGATGTTTTTAATTTAGAAAAAACTTCTTTAATAAGGGATTTTATTTCAATTTAGTAAATATTAATTAAAGAGAATAGAAAATTTATTTCATTCAGGTTTCAATTATGTTATCAGAAATTGTGTGTGTATCTTCAGTATATTTTTTCGAATACTTTTTTTTTCTAATTAAAGAGTAATAAATTCTTTTACTCATTATTACTAAAAGAAATGAGAAGCAAGCAATAAAAAACTACTTTTCAATGAGTACTTTTAATACTTTTGAATATACTATAATATTTTCAATCGTAACAGAGAAATACAATTTTTTAGAAATATTGTGAGAAAAATTATATACAGTTAACAAAATTAGTTTTGTAGAGAACATGAAAAATGTTTTTGCATCAGTTTGTAATTATTTTTAAGTAATAAACAGAAAAATTAAATGTCTACAATGAGTGAAAATAATGATAATTTATGAAGTAATATTTTATAAAATATTTGCTCAAAGTTGAATTTTGCCAACTTTGTAAATAGTTATCTCAAAAGTAAAATCAAAGTTCTTTTAGAGTTAAGCATTTCACACTGAAATCCTATGAAATGGTGCAAAGTTAAGAAATTCTTAAAAATATTGCTTTCTATAAAGTGTTTTCTATATTAGATAAGTAAGGGGTTATGAATGAAATTCAAATTGTATTGTAAAAGATATGTTTAACTAAAATAATTTATTTTTATTTTGTTTGAATTTTATTCATATAAATCATTTTAAATAGAATGTTAGCAGAGTAATATTATTTGAAGAGGCCAATAAATGTAACAACAAAAATTGAGTTAGAGCGTTTCCTTTCTAAAGACTTTTAAAATATAAATAATACATATTACAAATTAATACACATGGTGTATAAGGTAAATCTATAATATCACAATTGTATCCCGAGTAGATGCGAAAATCTAAAACCAATAAGCAAAAATTAATTTATCAGATTAATTTTTATGTGCATTTTTAAATTTTTTACTAACAATTAACTAAACAGTAAATTGTTTTTTAAAAATATAAAACAGTTATAAATACTTTACCTTCCTTTGTAATTTTTTAATCAATCAAAACTTTTAAATATTTAAAAATTTTTGAAAAAGAAATTGTAATTATACTAGGAAATAACGCTTAATGTGCACAATAGTATTAAAAAAATTGTTGAACATAACGCATGTTAAATAAATTTGGTAAAAATAAATTAGAAAGCTTTCATTTGTGTACTTTTGTTAGTTAATTATGGTTTTAAATGAACTTCAACACATTTCATAAAATAATTCTAGAAAAATATAAAATAGATAATTATAGCTCTTTTGAAATTGGATAAAAAAATAATCTTTTTATCAATTGAAAAACAAATATATATATCATGGGCAAATTAAATATTAATTTTTTTTATATATCAGTGTAATTATATATTACGACTTGAACGATTACTTCTATTATTTACGATAAATGTAGTTACAGTATAAAATTAATTATTCTTAACTCTACATTAAATAAGGATAATTGTATTTATAAATAGATGTTTATATATATATATATATATATATATATATATATATATATATATATATATATATATATATATATATATATATATAGAGAGAGAGAGAGAAGTTAAACGAAAATTTTGTTACGTTTAAAAAGTATTTCTGTAGGATTAGCGTAGCAGTTAGGTGAAAATAAATGTGTGTGTTCTATCGTTCATATCCTAAAATAAAAAAATGTCTATAAATTAATATTTGTTTGATACTTTGATTATGAGATAGAATCATCTAAAATGTTACGCAATTATGGAGGGAGAGAGGAGTTAAGCATTTGATTATTTTTCTTGGCAAATTCATAAGAGCAGTTGCCAAAATAGGCTTATAAATAATTCATGAAGGTATTCAATAATAACTAATAAATAAAATAATAAATTTAATGAAAATTTAAAAAAAATAATTCGTAATGTCTGGTTGTTAATAAAATTGTCAGAAAAATAAAGATAACAGAGATTATAATATCAATTGTTAACGTCTATATTAGTCCGAATAATTTATTTTAAAAACATTATCTTGGCAATTGTAATAATATAAATTTGTTGAATACGTTAATGAATTTTTATAAGTCATACTATTTTATATTAATACACTATTTACATTTGTTATAATAATTAAGAATAATGTTTGAGTAAAACTGAAATTTTTCAGCTTTAAAAAAAATTTAATTAATTACTGTTATAAAATCATAAACATATATTCTTTACTACTGGTTATTAACTAAAATCTATATTTGTCTTTCAATACCTGTTTTATATAATTTATAGTGGTTACTTTATCTTAGTTCAGTGTTTTAGTTACATATATAATTTTATAACATAAACATCAGTGGCCCATATTAGTTTAAAAATTTTCTCAGAAAGCGAAACAGTTGAACAAAATAAAATTAATGGTGACACGTGTATAACTGCTTTAAATTATGCGGGTTTTTTATGGGTTTTATGGGCCATAATTTCTATATTAGCTGCCAATTTTCGATAGCTAGAGGTAGTTGCCTTTTATATTGAACCAACGCAGGATATATTTTCTTCATCTAAACAAGTATTCTCTTCAGATGCTCATATGGCTTATATGCTAACATTAAATTTGAGAATTGCCTGTGTTATTTATAAACATTTGGGAATTTAAAGAAATTCGAAATCAAATTGTAGGATTATTGTGAAAGCATTTTAGTAGGATTTTTTTATAAAAACATAAAGAAAACTCATTTATGTATGCGCTTATAAACTTTTTATGTGATTTTTAAATGATATATTTAACTATAAGCAGAAATGATTTCTTTTCGAAGCAGTAATCGTTAAGCATTAAATCACGTCTTGCAATAATAATTTTTTTCTAATCAACATGATTTTGTTAAAATATTCTTAACAATGAAATATATAATATTGGTTATATACATAACATAAATATATTAAATTTGAGGAGAAATTATCATTTACTCATCCTGAAATTAAATTTATTAATCCAGATAATAAAGATTTTATTTTCTTCAAATAAATGAAGTAATTATAATTGGAATTTTTAAATACTTTATTTATATTCTTGTGTGTTCTTGATAAAGGTTTCGGGAAACTGCAACCGCGCGAGTCATCTTTTATAACTATGATAAAGTATTTTATATCCATGTTCGAGATTTCTTAAATCTTTTCTTGATGAAATTTTATTTCTAATTGGTTTCAAATCACACGCGAATTCTGGAGTCATTGTAATAATTTAACACTGCTTAGCTAAAATCGAGCAGTGATAGAGTATGCAGTGGAACCTGTATCTTTCAAGAACTCATGCCTTTTTATAGATCCTATGTAGCAGTAAATGTAAACTTTTACTGCATCCTGTATCTTTATAAAGTTTAAGAAAGATGAAATCTTTAGAATCTAAGACCCGAGCAATTTATCATATTCCTAAATCAGTTTGTTGTTCTTTAAAAATCGTTCACATAAACATAACAATACAGTTTTTGAAACCCATTTTCATGTTGATTTAAAATTGACTTTCAAACATCTTCAATTGGATTTTTTTAGTATATAATATTATAATCTAAAATTTGAATTAGGAGTTTCCAATTGAAGAAGTTCATGCATAAAATTTAGCATCGTTTTAAAGTATGTACTAAAGTAGTTTTCAAATGGTTGTATATATGCTTTAATTCATATACAATCGTTTGAAAACTACTTTACTGCAATGCATAATTAGAATACTCTCATTCCCAATTACAAATTGTGAATTTTATTCCATATAATCAAACATTTGAATGTTGTTATTTTGTTAAGGGTTTTCTTGCATTTATAATAGTGAAAATGTTTCGTCATATCATTTTTTGCTATATAAAAAGAACAACTTCTAGAATCTAGATAAAATTTCCCATTTCTGAATCTTTAATATTAGACAATTTTATATAGAATTATTTTGAATCATTTCCATTAATAAAAACCATTGGAATACAAAATATGTATAGATCATTAAGCATATGAAATCGCAAAATTTTGGTCAGAAATTTTGTTGACGAAGTTTTGCATTTTAATATAGATTTAATTAATGTGCTATAATATCTACTACTTTTTCTTTAAGAAATAAGTATTATAGTTTATTCAAATATTTTCCTTCCTTATATAATAAAATTTATATATTTCTCTTTTAACCCTTAAATGTATGAATTTTTATATTTAGTTAATAAAAATGGAAATCAACCGGAAAATGGGTGTAATAAATGGAATAAGTATCAAAATAAATATATAAATAAACAAAGGAATTTTTTTTTAGCTTTCAAAATACATAATAATCTATTTTTACATCCAAGAAGAGTTAATAATGAGTCATAGTTATATTTTACCACGTACTGATAAATTTACATTTTTGAGTAAATTTATCAGTACGTGGTAAAATATAACTATAATTCATTATTACTTGTTTCTATTCAAAAATGTTTCCTGTAGTTTTTTTTTAATACTTTTTATACTAATTATCTTAATTCGTAACACTCGCCAAAATGAAATTGCACTCAGCACGTCAACAATGAAAATCGTTACAGATAAGAAAATAAACTCTTAAAGATTATCATTTGCACTCGGAAAGGATAAAATAGTTTATTATGTAAAATTGAAAAAGAAGCAAAGGTTTCCAGAAAAAAAACGGGGTTTTAAGAATGCTGTGACATCTATCTCGCTATCTATTACAGGAGTAAAGTACGCTCTAAGCAAGTATGAACTAGTTTAAGAAATATATGAACGAGATTACACTTCAAGTTAATAAATATTTTTGTAAAACTGATTGGGATAGTTCAGATAACATTTTCTTATGTATTCTATAAAATTGAAAAATGTAACTCATGATACACAAATTTTTGATAAATAAAGGCAACATCAAGGTTAAATTCACAATAAGAATGCAAATAGTTTTTTAAGCAACTTACACCACACGAGATTGGTATTACAATACCAATAAAAATTTATAAGAAAGAAACACTCATGTGTATGATAGGAACATTGATATAGGAGATTAAAGCTGCTGATCAATAGAAAAATTTACTCCAATAAAATTCACAAATGAAATGTAACTTTTTAAGCTTTATTTAAGTTATCTGTAATACAAACCTAAAATGCATTATATATTGCGATTGTATCAGACAGAACCTATTAAAATTGCAAGACATTTGTGGTAACAAAGGATATAAATCATTGCAAAAATATATGTCAAGTGTAAAATATACAAAAGCCAGTTCAACATTGGATGATTATACATTAGATGTCCAGTTTAGGGCACCAAGTAGTCAGTTTCTTAAAAGTTAGATTAAGACGTATTTGATAGACCTTCTTGATTGTAGAAAGATAGGAAATTTTCTTAAATATTCATATTACACATATTTCAGAGAGCATCCAAGCGATATCTTTTTGGAAAATAGCTTCCGAATTCAGCATTATTAGAAGCAGCACAAGTGGCAACAAGATGTACTTATCAAATCATATTTTCCCTTGAATCACTAAAGGAATGATCGAAAATCAGTGCAAAAGACTAGTGCTCCGGATCAGTACCTTAAGAGATCGCATCCTTTGGAAAGTAATGAATTGTAGAGAAGACTGCAATTCCAAAAATAAGTATTTTGAAATAGGGAATGGCAATTTAATTTAGCGTAGTTGTCTATAGCAATATGTTAAGAATCAGTTGAAGCTCTGATGATAATTACGAATTCCCTTGAAGATCCTTGATTAAATACTTCAATTTTGCATTTAATATGGCACGATGCATTATCTCGTTAGCACTTAAGGAATTATTTCTTGTGATTGTCAGTCACATTTTAAAGAGATTCGAAGAAAAAATAACTCACGAAACAATTCTGCTGCCTCTATTGCTGACTCTCATGACGCAGATTTCAATAAAACTACTTTCCTACAAATTTTGTGAATTAAAGGGAGACTAGTGACCCTATTTTTATCTAATAGTAAGGATCTAATGTCATAAGAAAAAGTAGACTAACTTCATCCATAGCATTGCATTACACGGTCGAAATCTTAACTGGAAATCTAGATGATTCAAAAATAATTTTCTTAGAATTACTTAATTACTTTTATTTTTATTTTATTTTACAGAATGTTAGTCCTTTTGAATTTTTTACTATAAGAAACTTTCATATGTAAAAACAGTTGACAAACAAGAAATTGTATTCCCTTACTTATGACAAATTCTTTATTAGTAACAAATGAAAATCTAGATTAGGATAACTCTTTTATTATTTCTGATAGTGAGAAAAGTTATCATGATAATAATAAAAAATTTTAATTAATTATTTTTACTAAAAGTATGCTTATAAAGAGCTTAAATTTGAAATCACTCCAAAAATTATTTTTTTTATGTTGAAAATACTTTCCGACTGTTGTGTGGATTAAGAAAAAAATGTGTTTACATAACTTAATAATATATTTTTAATAAAAAAAAACCCAGCAATTAGAATTCTCAATATAAAATAGAGGTAAATGTTTCAATTAGTACTAGGATAATCTCACACACACAAAATATTCTTAAATAAAATTTTTCTCTAACCAGCAGTATAGCAACTAATTTATGATTCATTAAAATAATAATAAATAAACTCTCTGCACACACACACACTCTCTCTCTCTTATTAAAATTATTGCTTAAATTTACCGCTTTTTAGTTTCCATAAAACGATTTACACTGCTGGTTATAACACATAATTTTATATTTAAATAATTTTATAGTTGAACTAATAAATTTTTTTTATTGTATTTCATGTTTCTTTTGACTTTAAATATGTAATCTCATTCATAAATAATTAATGAAAATTATATGCATTTTCTTTGCCAATAATTTGCTTGTTTTGTGCAGCATCTTTTGAGAACTAATTGTGAAATTGGTGTACTAACAATTTTCTCGACTTCTTTGTACTTTATCCTACTTCAACTCACGATGAATTTTAGTGCTGTAAAATGTAAATAATGTTCTAGGAAATATTATTTGAAATGGATTCGGTGAAATTAAATTGAATTCTATGTTATGCAATCAGATAAGAATGTATAGAGAAGGAAATTCGGAAAAGCTCTGGATTATCTATTAAAACCACATCTCCTCTATCATCTTATTACTAAAACATTTGCAATCGAATGGTACGAAAATTCTTGAATTATATAGTCCTTTGCATCTAACATTTAATGATTAGTAGGAATATAATCAATTAATGTTACAAATAGGCATTATTTTATTATTGTTATTTTGCTATAAAAAGGAGTAGAAAATTCATGTCAACAAGGAATAGTCAATCAGCTATTGTCTAGTTCAAGAAATTTTGCATGCATACAATGTAAATAAAAATAAATAGCATGTTTGAATTGAAGTTTTATCTTTCACAAGAAGTTTAGCTCACTCTTTTATTATCCCATTGTTTTATTTTTCTCAGCTCTGTTTCTAACTACATTTAAAGTGGCCCTGTAGCACGCCAACTCGGTCAAAATTCTAATCTCCGATGGGCAAAGACGATAAAAAAAAGTTTGCCAGGAATTTTAAGGAATACCAACATGTTCTGAGAGTTGACATTAGGCCGGAAACAAAACCACTCCGCTTGAAGCGAAAAAGAAATCTAATGTTTGTTTTAACTCGTTTTCGCTTCCTCCCTTTTCATCTTCTTTTTCACTTTTTTTATACTTCCTTTTGGTGAATTTTTTCTTTCTTTTCGGATAAAGATTACGTCCAGCCAAAAGTCCCCTGCCCGTTTTATCTCCTATCCCCCCTCAGGAATAAGGAAAGTGTGCGAATTGGTGTTTAGAAACCGCCGAAAGACAACAGTAGAGAGGCTATAGCTAAAAGAAGCGAAGTAGAACTTGGTGGAGAATTAAAAAAGAGAAAGCTTTTTTAAGCCCCCGCAAAAGCTGGCGTTCGTTCGTTGGTGGTTCATTCAATTCACACAACAGAGAGAAATTTTTCCTTCAAACTTTTTCTTCCTTTTTCTAATTCTAAATGAAGCAAGAACGGAGAAGAGATAGTGAAGAAAAGAATAAAAAAAAGATTCAGCAGCGCACCAAGCATTTTATTAGAAGCCAGGGATGGTCTAAATGACAACAGCTAGAAGCAAAAATAAAGAATCTAAAGGGCGTAAGTAAGGGGAAAAAAAGGGACGATTCGGAAGATCAGCGCTTCTAAAAAAGGAGAATAATGAAAAGAAAAAAAAGAGACACATAAAAAAGGGAATGGAACTTCTAACAGTATTTCCAGCGAGTCATTAATGACCAACATTCACTGCGCCCCGGTGTTTTTTAATTACTGCTTTAATTGCGTTCAGATGTGTTTATAAGAGAGGAGCCCGATAGTCGTAGAATTCCCGAGAACGAAATGAGAATGAGTTTTCAAGAGGGAGTTCTTAAGGCCACCGCATTGTTAATTAAGTTTTTAATTATGTAGCGCAGCTCTTGCTTCTCTTTTTTTACTTCAGCGGGCTGTCTGGATGCAGGGGCTACCATTGGACAAAGTCCTTGATTAAACAAGAAAATGGGAAGAGAGTCGTTCCTCTCTTTGGTATAACCCCAATTGTCTTCTACGCAGGAAGCGGGAATAATTACAAAAAAAAAGTAAATGGGATATTCTTCGGTTTTTATTCTATTGATTATTACTTTGTCGCCTCTTCTAAGGAAATTGCCATTTAGGAGGCAAAGGAAACCCTGGTTTGGCTGGGTTGCCATGAGAAAATGAATATATGCATTGATCACAGCTTCGAAAATAGAAAACAGATCTCTCAACATATCTTCTGGGATTAGGACAACCCATTGAATTTTAATTTTGATTTACATGTTTCTTATGAGAAATGATAAAAATTAAAAAATTACGGCGAAAAAGTTTTCTTACGAGAGTTATATTTGTTATTAAAATTTGATTAATTGTATAATTTCAGTTTTCTTTTATATATATATATATTGCACCATGTAATAACTTTTTCATTATGCAAAGTGATAAATCTGAATTGTATTGTTTGATAACACAATGAATAGGGAGACATGTCTTGAATCATTAGTTATGAGATAATAATGAAAATGTGATTGAAATTACTTAAGGATGGCAGAAATCAATTAATTTAGAAATGTAAATTCCAGCTCAAATGTTCGACACAAGCCAGTTTTTTTCTTATAATGCTTTCATAGAGAGTATTTCTTTAGAGTGACTTTTTTTTTTTAAATTAGATATAATAAATTTCCAAATGGATGGTTTTTATAGTTTAGGTTGGTGAATTTCTCTCAGTAATAATCCTCATTTAATTTCTATTTTGAAGTAATTTTAAACATAGCTTGTTTTATAAATTAAGTTTAAAAACTTTTGCAGCTGCCAAATAGCGATAAGCACAAAAAAAAAAAGATTGCTAAATGACTTATAAATCCCGTTTTGGTGACTTATAAAACCCGCATACTTTTTATGAAGAATCTTATGGAGAAGTTTAGCGCTACTAAATTTGCTCATCTGATGGTTATGAGATCTCATATAGTAATTATGGCCCCGGAAACACAGGGTTAAGCTTATTAAGTATTCAAGAATAGTTATATAAATAGAATAAAAGCTATATTTCGTAATGGTGTGAAATCGGGCTATAAGCAGTATCTTTTTGCAAGATACGCTATTAGCTTGACATTTTTTTAAATTTATATTCTTCATTAAAAATAATTAATTTTTTCCCTTAATTTCATTTTTCTATGTTGTAATTCATGTATAATATCTATTTCATTCTACAAATAATGTAATTTGAGAAATTTTAAACTCTGCGCATGCTTAGTTATGTATGTCAACTAAAATTTTGCAAATAATTTGTATTGTAATTCAATGTGATAGATACTATATTACATTTGCCAAGATGATTGGATTACGCTTGTATATTGAACTCTTTGCCTATACGTCTGTTTGGTATTGACCCACTCAAACTGCATTTGTATGGCTTATAAGGTAAATATGACCCGAAAGCTCAAACAACATGCATAACATACGCTTAGGTTATATTATTTGATCCATTTATCTGTTCATTCATATGTGATTTATATAGCTGTTTAATTACATATAAATTATTCCAGCCTTTGAGATAGAATACAAAATAGAGTATTAATTACATCTGTTTATATGTCGATGATTTTCTTGTGAACGCTACAGCCATGCACACTGTCTTTATGATCTGTTTTCATAGGGGGCTAATTTAGGATTGAAATACAAGGACACCAAGAGTACGTTTATTCTCTTTATCTCGTATGGATGAAACATCACTCAGAAATCATTTATTTTATTTGATTTATGATTGCATGATGTTATAAATCTGCAATCACTGATAGTAGTCTACAATTTGTTATATATAAATAATTGTATCAATGAGAGGAGAGAGATAATTTTCAATTCCTTAGTTTAAATTAATTTTTTTTTATTCTGGGTATTTATAAGTTAATACATCCTGACGAGTGCAGTAAAGAGTTTGTGTTTTGCATTGTTTTGAGAAGAGACAATAAAATTTAAGTTTTAAGTTAATTTGGGTATTAAATATTATATAAGTTATACTGAATAAATTTACCCCATTCAGTTTAATTTGAATTTAGATTCAGAGTAGTCTAGGGTAACCTCTCTCTCGCCAAACTGAAAGATCCCGCGTCCAATGCCCCTCCCCCCATACTAATCAAAGGGAAATGGCTGCGCATTTCTACTTTGCAATGACTCTTTTATCCTAGTAGACACAACAGAATTTTCCTGGTTCTCTCCCTTGTAATATGCAAGTTGAGTTGTAAGGTATCAAAAGTGCACCAAGAAGACAATAGAGGGTAGGTATCTCAAAAGCCTTTCAAGAGATTTGAGCTGATAGGCTGTTCTGAAGCAACTTAAAAGAAACTAAAAGTTTTAAACTACATATATATTTTTTGCAATGAATTTGTTACATACACATGAATTTTTTTCTTTTATTTAGAATTATGTATATTAATTTGTTGCATAAATATTTATCAACATTCTTAAAATATTTGATATTCGTAAAATTTAAGCTTACAATGTAGATATATTTTATTATAAAATACTTCGTTACAAAATGATGACACATTCTCTAAAACTATAAATCAAATAAATTTTCTTTTGCTTCCGACACACAAAATATATAATTACACATTTCTGATTGCAAGATATCCTCTAACAATTCCAACTACATCCACGTTAACATTATAGAAAGGGAATCCAATCTCTTGTGTGCTAACTTATTCACTAAAAGTTTAGAAAAACGGAATCCCAAATTCGTTATTTGTATGGCTAAATATTTCAACAAAGTTCGAAATAGCTTAACTCGAAGGCAAACCGCAATGCTTATATCCTGCTCTCTAAGAATGAGGTGCGCGTTTGAAAAATTCTTTTATCAGATTAGTTTTGAGCGCTTGATTTAGGAAGATAGTCTCGCATTTGTTCTGTATTTAACGTGTTGATCCACTAAACGAGCTATTCCAGGTTATTTGAACAACTAGCAACTCGGCCAGATAGCGTAATTAGTTTGAAGGAGTATCCAACATATAAGGGGCCGATCGCTAGAGAAATGAGTTGAGAGGGCGAGGCTCCTAATCTATTTAGCTGTAGCCCTATGCTCTTGTCAATAGGCCGTGGGCGGTGTTGCAATGCTACTCCTCTGCTTCAACAATGAAGGTTGGACTTGTAACAATACCAGTGAAACGTACACAGCTTAGCCCTAGGGATTGCAGTTGGAGAAGACACCATTAAGATATTGACCTTGTATCGAAGCTTTGCTAACGTCATCTGTTGACTCGGTACCCCTGTGTACAGAATTCACTAACCAGCATTCCATTTTCAAAATGGCTGCTGGTGAGTTATCTGAAGGCCTCTTTAAGCGATTGCATTTTAGATTGAAGGATTTCGTGATCTGGAACAAAATTCTTTGCATTTATTAGAAAGTTGTGTTTTATAAAATATCAATTCTTACAACTTTTACTAACATTTATTTTCAATCTTTTTCTTACATTAAAATATTATTATTAAACTTTATTATCATTATATTCTTAAATATATACTATGAAAATTAATATACATGATATCAAAAAATATCAAGAATTATTACAAATAATATAAAAATATTATCTCATAAGATTTCATACCGTTATAATAATTATTAAAAATATGACCTTGTTATGAAGATTAGAGTTTTTACTAATTAAAAAAATTGTTACTTCAGGAAGAGTCATATAATATTTAATTTAAAGAATTCCAGTTTTCACTTAACCAAATTGTAAATATTTTTTTAAGCTTTTTAATTATCCAAGAAAACATAATTTAAAGCTTATACTAATAAAATAAATTCCGGATAGTTTGTAATTTTCTTTGTACGAATGAACAAAGCAGCTTGTTCCACTTATTCATATAAACATTACCTTTATACCTAATTCATATAAAAAATATTCGGTTGTGTAGTACTATCCAGTATTCAGGAAAATGTATTTAAAATGTTTTTCTTAGAAGATATTTATATAATATAAATTTAAATCAATTTTAGGGAATTTTATGTGTATATTATGGCTTTAATTGAAAAAAACTAACAAATTTTTTATGGCTAACGTTATAATAATCCACTTGAATAGATTCATGTTGCATATGAGAGACAAGCACCTCTTTCTTACTGGTCGCAGATGCATGTAAATTTCAATTATATCACCTTAAGTTTTTTTCCTTACTCAATGACATGAAATAGAATAACTTAATTTATATCAAATATTAAAAAGTAACATATGATTAATTTTAAATAAATCCATTTTTATACTATGTTATTGTTTTACGTCTCTACTCACACATTATTTGCATGGGTATGTTTTTAGAGGTACAGTATATATATAATATAAAGGTTAGTTTTTTTTAATAGTTTTTACACATCGCTAGACAAAGACGTCTGTCATATCCGTTTTACTTTTTAATTTTAGCTATTATTGTCTTTCCGCCTTTTCTTTTGTGAGTGATTAATTAGGAGTACTAATAACACTGAGTGTATAATAGTGGAAAGCAGAAATATTCTAAACCCCATATTATTAAGTGATTCTTGATATAAATTCATTTAAAGGTAGCATAAAATGGTATCTATGTGACAGTTTTGTAAAAAAGGATGCGGTAGCCAGTTTAGTTGAAGTGTCGTTTTCATTATGGAAGGTAGTGAGAATCCCGGATGAAGTTAAGATCCGCCGTATTCACTAAGGGCGGATGGGGCATGCTAAATGAAATCGTGGTCGCAATGTTCTCCAAGTGAAATGATAGATCTGGGAGTCGCATTTCAAATATTAGGGGGTCTTCTGCTTGATCCCTGTTTCGAAATTACGAAAACTCCTAACCGGCTGCTCCCACTACCTGGCAGAACCCATCTCAGGGCTAGTTACAGGTAAATATGCTGGTGCAACAACAATTTGTATAATGGTTATATTTTCTAGAAACTTTTCCAGGAAACTACATACATACCTGGAATGTAGTTTCCTTATCCAGGGTATAATTACTTGTCTATATTTATAATTTGTAATGTATCTCGAAAATATTTAAATAAAATAAACTGTGCTTGCGTGTATATATATACAATTATATTTTTATCTTTATTACGATAAAATAATTGCAGTATATAACTTTACAAATGCCCAATATTTACTTTTAAGGAAAAAAAAGTTATAGAATTATTAAAATGTAGAAAATAAAATACTTTTTGTGAAATATTTTTATCATTTAAAAATATATTTATTATTTGAAAATTGAACACACTATATTTCACAGAATATATAGTAATTTAGAGAAGTAAGGCCTAATAACTGTTCCTTGATTAGATGCTATCTTGCTGTCTAATCCTGCAGCATATTAATTTATAAACATATTAATTTACGCTACTATTAAACATAAAGAAAATTAATTTAATTTTTATTTAGTTTTAAAAAATTGTACAATTTAAAATAAGCTTTTTTGTTAAACACACAACTCCAGAATTTCACTTTAATCTAATGTAAAGAGTTATTTGCTTAAAAAGCACTCATTGTTCTGAATTCTTTAAACTCCTTAAAACACTCCTGCATTTTTCACATGAGTTTTTGAAAATGATTAATTATTTATAAAAGAATTTCAATACTTAAATATTCAAGTTCTGTATTAATATATCTATTTTTAATACGAAGTTAAAAATATAATATATATATAGTTTACTTATATAATTTACACTCACATTTTAACCATGATTCGTGCATTAAAGAATGCCTTTAAATAATGAGTGCGCCCATAAAAATTTTGAATAGTATAATTTTAGTTTGTGATATTAAAGATTATTTTATTAAATAGATTACTTTCTTATCTTTAAGAAATTTAACTTTTAACATTTTTATTGCTTAGATTCAAATTGTCAATGTGTAATAAATTTTTCTCATCTTGGAACAATAATATAAATTTGATTCTAGCTATAAGCAAATCTATTCAAATTTTAAACTCCTGTTTAATTTATCTTAAATTGTTTCTTATTATTGTAAAGGATTTGTATACATTTCAGCTTATACAATTGTGCTTTCCTTAAGTTTTCTTCATTTCATAAAAACTCAAAACTTGATAAAGTTTGTTATATTAACGATAACTTAAAACTCAAAATGTATATTTTCCGTTTACTTACAAAGTATGGTATAAACGGATCTGGAAACAGATTTTTTTTCAATTGACATTTATTTAGTATTTCAATAAAGTATCTATAAATAATTGTAATAAGTTTATTTATATATTTAAAGCAAGTTGTCAATATTTTAGTCTTTAAGACAAAATATACTTTCACGCACACACGCACGCACGCACACACACATTTATTATTTATATCTAATAAAATTGGACGAATTACTTCTTTTAAACTCGCGTCAATTTCATATTTTATAATTAGTGCGCTGAAGGAATCCTCATTTCTCTTGCAGTTAAAGGTCAAACAGGTACTATTCTAATTTAAATTCTAAATATTTTCAGTTATTCTTCTAAAGAATGGTAAAATAGTACATTAAAAAATAAATATCAACTATATTAATTTTTATTTTTGGAATGGTACGCTGAAAATAGCAAAACATTTTGTTACAGGTTCCCTTTTGAATATAAAATTAAGGTTTCTTAAATTATTTTACTAATATTTCAATTTAATTTGATAAATTTAATTAAAAATTAAAATTAATTTATGATTCAGTACAAAATAAAAATGTGCACTTCTCTGATTTTTTTTTGTTTTTGAGGTTAATTTTTGGTTTTTTATTTTAATCTAAAAATGCGTTGAATCAGCAACTTAAAGTAGTTTTCATCCTTTTACTCATTATAAGTATATATATTTTATTGAAGTATATAGACTTACACTGAGTATTAATTTATAACAATGAGTCATTATTAACAATGAATATTTGAGACTAACAAATAGTATTATGATTTCAAAAATTATTTATACTTGTAACATATTCTCAAAGAAACACTATTAATTGTCTCTATTTGTCTTTTTCATTCGAAACTTGAAACACGAATTTTTTTTGTAAATGAAAGCTGAATATTTTATTACTTCTGTAGGTAATTTTAACAAAGAACAAGGTCAAATAAAAAAAATATGTCCCCTGTTTAGCAGCAAATGTATAAAGTACTTGTTTACATTTCGGGGCAATTGATGGAACCTAAACTTAAAGTAAAACAATAGAAATATAAATAATATTTTTACTTAATAAACAAAAATTTTATCTGTACTGATGAAAACACCAAATTATTGAATTATGGTGTTAATTTCGGAAAAAGAATTTAGCAGATATAAATTGAGGTGAAATGAATGACTAAGTAATTCTATTAATTGCCAATTTTTGTTAAATGAATGTCTAGAAACTAAAATTGAAAAATCTAATTTTAAAATTTTTTAAGATAGTATGGATTCACTTCATATTAAATTTATATTTATTCGGGCACTTAATCTTTTCTACTGTTAGAGAAGTATTTAAACATTGTGATTAATTACTTTTTGTGCTTTAAAGTATAAAAAGAACATGCAGATTCATTATAAAAGTAGCATTTTGCTCATTAATTTACTAAATACCTAAAAATAATAAAGACTTACAGCAATAATCATTTATTAATTCAGTAGCCATGAGTAAAAAAATCTCACATATTGGAAAAACACATATTAACATTTGTTGCTGTGCAGTTGGTATTTTTGATCAAACGTAGATAATTTCATAAGAATTACATTCGTTTAACCAGGAACCGATGAAGAAATTTCAGAAGATTTTCAAGAATTTAGATGCTTAAACAGGAATTGTGACTAATTTATTAGTTTCGTGGAACATTTTTATTGAGACATTAGATTTTAAATCTAACATTTGAATATCTATGGGAAATAATCCCAATACCCTTTCCATGGATTCACAGTATTTAATGGGAGTAAAGCGGACTAACGCATGATAATATATCCTACGCCATATGCTCTCTATTTAACATGTATCCAAAAATCTACATAAAAAAATTTTTCCGAAGAGCAAAATCTATAAAAATATTATCACATACTTGTACTTTAGAGGAGGGAGAGAGAGAGAGAGATCATTCATCACATTGCCTATTTTTCACACATCAATTATCAGTTAAAATTTTATCTTATTGCCAATTCCTCCATATGATTTTTAATAAATTTCTGAATTATTTTCTAATATGTAAGCATAGGAATCTAGGTTTAGTGGAGAATCTTGTAACACACAAGTGAAAAGGAGATTATACAATGGTTTTTTGTACACATGAAAACAGCTAATTAATCATAAAGTTTTTAAGAAATATAGCTGAGTAAAATGCATATGCGTAACCATCTTTCTTAAGATGTTAAGTTCGTACATTGGAATAGAATAAAAATATATAAAATTATATATAATATTTTAATAACTGATAGTAATTCAATTGAAATATGTTTAATAATATTAAGTTCAGGAGAATATTTAACAAAGATTTAAGTGATACAATTTGATAATTAATTCTATGCATTCTAGCCTATAATTTTCTATTAATGTATATAATTAATATTTTCGTAAAATGTAGTATAATATTACCTTTCGGTTCTCGTGTGGAAATCAAATCATTTAAATTTTTTAAGAACACGATGAAGACTTTTATCAAAATTGTTTTGTTTTATGGAATACTTGAACAACAAATTGATGTAGTACAAATATATAATGTATATAAAATATTCATAGATGCAAATATTAGGTTGGGGAAAAAGAAATAAATTATTTTTACGTGAACTTTATGTAACTTCTTTTGGATTCACTTTGTAAAAAGGTTTAAAACAGCTTTCATGTAGATTTTTAGGTCTTGCGCGTTACGACTGCTGACATGCGGTTAACTTCGATCATTTTTGATATTTTATAGACATTTTCGACGATGCTGTATCCACATGCGAGGTGCATCTCTAACATAAAAAATACCCAAACGGAATCGATGAAACAAAAATTGTACGTAACTGGTTGTTACAATCTTATATAAGACGATAAACACCTTTCACAATTTTAGCCACCTGGCTATCTTTTTCGCCGTTACAAGAGAAAAACGAAAATACATCGAATTTTCTGTTTGTTGTCTTCCATTTTTAAAATTTTGTACTCGTAACTGAATTCATCAAACAAAAAACCTCAAGAGGACATTTTAGTGTCAAATGTCACCTTTCCAACGAGCATAAATCTGAAATTGTTTGATAGATACCTCACAAGATATCGATCACTACAGACGTCTACCGAAAAAATAATGGATTACTTTTTCCCCAAACTAATATTTTAGTTCTTTTCATAATTTGAGACTTTCAATGGTGGACGTTAGGCACACTAACATGTGAAAATCGTAGAGTATTTTATAATTTTGATTTAAAAACCGCACATGATGCAAACTTCAAAAATAAGTCTCCCGAGACATTAAAAAAAATTTTTATGAATACAGATGGGGATTAACATGATATACTTTTTTATAGTGAGAAAATATCAGATACCTTAAAATTAAATTAATATTAAATATCATCAATTGATATAAAAAAAATAATTATTTCATAATTTTTCACAAAAATCTATAATTATATTACAAAATAAATAACAATTTTAGAATTTATTCGTCCTGTAATACACAAAATTGATATCTTTTACACTTTTGCATTAATTTGAGGCATGAGTAAATGAATTACCAAGTACTTTAAACATTAAAATGTATCAATTTGATCGTTTTGTCTCAATTAATTGTAATGTCAAATGTTTTTACATTATGAAAAATTTTAATAATACTTTTGTTATTAGAGAGACATAGTGTAAATATTTTAATTAAAATATTTATTTGTCAAGTTTTTTTATTTATACACATTACGTTCATTTTATAGAATGAACATGTTTAATGGACTTATGATCGATGTAAAACTGAAAAATGTGGAATATTTATATAAATGCTGAAAAATATACCTAGATTGATTATATAAGTAGAAATATACGAGAATTTTCCCTTAGAAATTATTAAATGTATTATGTAATTTTTGCTAATTTGTGAAAAAAAAATTTTTTTTTATTTATTTTTTCCGCTAAGCACATCAGTTTTGATACCTTATGTTTTACTATTTATTAAAATTTTTTATGTACAATTTTTAGAATAATAGCCTGTTTGCTTCAAGGCAAATTTTTAATTTACTGTTTTTATAGTTTTGTCCGCATGTATTTTCCTAAGCTTTCTTTCTGTTTTTATTTTTTATATTTTAATATTATCATTAATTTTTTTTCAAAAGTAATACCCCATTTTACTATTCTGAAAGAATGAAAATATCTGGTTAATAAAAATTATTTTGTTATTTTGACAGTATACTTAATATATAAAGTGAAGTACAAAATTCCTTTAAAAAATTTACAAAAATTTAATTTTGCTGCAAAAGAAATGTGTGTCTTGTGATAAAATATTCGCTCTTATAATCATATATAAAGTAACGTCACACAAACCTGAATGTCTCCTTTAGGAATCACATTGATAAACACAAACTCCATTTGTTACTTCAAACTTTATAATTTTTACCAATAGAAAAAAAAAAGAAATATTTTTCTATAAATTTGTGAAATTTATATAGTTTTTAAATTTTTTAAGACTATCTAAGCTTTACATTATGATGTAATGAGGAAATAAATTGAATTCAGTATGTGAATATTTAACTGAATTAAAGATTATTCTATCAATGAAAAAGCTGAAGTACAACTTTTAATGCAGCATTTAAAAAATATTAAATTACATACTTTTCTTTTATGTTTATAATTTTTTTATTTTATTGTAGCTTTATTTCAATTGAAGAATAAGTTTCTCGCACCATTCCTACGCGATTGTGGAAACTTAACTTCGAAAGAGGAAATTGAATTACGTTCAACCCTGTACGAAAATAAATGAATTGCGAATATTTAAATTCAGAGTAGATAATTGAGTTACGCGCAGTCAAATAAATAACAACCGTTTGGTTTTGTTAATTTGATGTAAGATATGGATAACAATATAAGGTTATTTATTAACTGCCTTTATATATCATTATGAATGAGGTTTCTCTACAATCCTTCAATTTTTTTATTTATATATTCAAACAAAACGCTTACAACAACTCTAATTTGAACAATTTAGTAGCTTTTTTCTCTTATTGCTCATTTTTTATTTACAACTTAAAACATTTTCCTTACCAATTTGTTTTTAAATGGCTAAGAAAAATATGAATGTGTATATGCTTCAATTGATTATTTGATGTCATATCAAAGATAATAGCTTTTCATAATTTCAGTCATTTAAATTTTTTGGGAAGATGATTTTGTTACATCGAAAATTAAAAGTAGTTGATTTAAAAATATGTATTGCTGAACATTGAATGGAAAGACCATAAAATTATGTAAATTTGTGGAGTTGTTAATGTAGCTATGATATGTGAATGAATGCATTTCCTCAAGCACCTGTATACAACAAACAATTTATGGAAAGTCTGTTCCTACTTAAATAGTACTACTTAATAGCTGATGAGATTGCAATTTTATTTATCATAAGAAAATTTAGAGAACAGGTTATGTTTTTTGGTTTGATTGTGTGATGCCTCGTATCTGAGGTTGTGCTAGTCATTATCATGAATATTAAATGAAAAACCAAAGAATTAAATTGAAAAGCAGTTTTTTATCACTAGTAAACCATTGCGCATTTTGATAGAAATATTATCACTGTTATGCGTTGCATATTGTTTAGACAATCACTGCTTTTGAGTCTGACTGAGCTACCTTGATAGATCTTGTCCTAACGCAAACATAGTTTGCCAGGCTACATGGCAATGAACTGTTATGATTTGAGGCATCATCACTTATGATGACAGATTACCATTAGTTCGTATTGTTGGTAGTATGAGCCTTCAGCAGTATATATAGTATATTTCCCTTCTAAAAACACTAATCTTTTTTAAAAGGAATCTCATTGCCATTTACTCGCATTGTACCATTCAATGTACTCGATACGTATTAATCAAAATAGCTTACAAACTACACAAGTACTTCTTTCACCCCTTCTATTCCTGAATTTCTTATCTACCCAGCAAATCTTGAACATGATTGATCATTGATAACAAGTGTTACCACTCTCCAGCTCCTTACTACATTTTTTGCTGCAGGACAAATTGTAGAAAAGAGTTACTATGGAATACTCATTTATCCCTAAGGAAACAATCCCCTCTCTCTTTGTGTATGTTCTTAGATATGTAGCAGGCTCGTATCACAACTGGCTGTAGTCTTTCTATTCTCTGAGAGCATTGTATAATTTATCCTCTTAAAACTACCTTGCTGTAATAAATATCACTTTGTTGTTCTTTGAAATGTCTTTTCTTTTACCCATATTCATTAGCTTCTATGCATTGGTTCAAGAAGTCGTAATTTCTTTTCCTTGGATAATATTTTAAAGCACTGTTTTTTCTACCTACATGTTGAATTTTAAAACCTTTGAATTTAAAAATGTCTTAAAATGAAATTTTAAACTTTCGTAATTTGAGTACATGTATACTGACTACTTGATTAAAGTACTAGTCCTTACATTATTTCATATAATGCTCATTATTTCACAGAATACAAATCCATACTATTGTATAACTACAAAATATGGAAACAGTGAACTTCAAATTCATTTTCTTATAACTTTTTTCATTTAAAATTTCCTGGTTTATAGTTTTACTTACCAATATTGCCGTACAGTGCATAGCATCGCAAATGAAAACTGTTATAGACTAATAGGTTTCCCCTTCCGCAGCGTTTTCCTTTTCGAAAAGTCTATTCCCAAATAATGAGCCGTATTCCCATGCAGCAAGGGAAAAAAACTAACAAAGACGCTTCAATACTTATCTCGAAAAATGTAATTTTAGAAAGCAGAGATGGAACATCCATCTTTTCTTAAACTTACCATTTTCTTGTTGAACCAAAAATTGTTGAACAACGATGAGTGGAAGCTGCTCTTGAGCTTTCTTTGTGCACTTCTTCTGGAGTGGGTGCTTAGAAGTCTTCTAAATTTCCTCCCTTGAGATTCATGAGCATAGTTCTCAATCTTTAAAAAGACCTTCAGAAAAGTAGAAGATCCTTTGAATGTTATATGAAGCTTTAAAACAGATTTCACCAGGTATTCCACTGTGTGTTGTTTAACATTAGGTCTAGTTCTTACTATCACATTCTTCATTACATTTAGAGAAAAGTTAAATTTATTCAGAAAAAAAAAAAACAGAACTACAAAATACTGAAAATATATTCATTTATTTAAATTTATTTTAAAACTGCGCATAATATAAATATTCTAATCAGCATATTATTTTTGGAACATTTAAATATCTCTAGTGAATTTTCTCGGTATGAGGACATTGTTAATAAGCAATAGAGAGTTCGTTAACTAATGACAGGCTTTCGTAAAATAAAATACTATTTAATTATTTTTCAAAATATAAATAGCCCTAAAATGGTTTTCAAGTTAATATGAAAGAATTTTTGAAATCAATAAAAACTAAGGGAGCCAGTTTTAAGTAAATAAAAATATGATAAGTGAATCTGATATTTACAACTACGTTTCTCCATTAAAAAAGTATAATTTCTTGATACAAAAAGGGAAATAATTAACATTACAATCATAAGCCACAGAATTTTATCCTTGCTGCCAACAAATCATGAATATCAGAAGTGTTTGTCCTAATTACGTAATTGTTATGGCAAACAACTCCTCGCCGTAATTGAGCCGTGATTTTAATTCGAACGCTAATTAGGGAATACATTGGCATAACGAATGTTCTGTTTATTCAAATACTTCAAAGAATAAGTTTCTAGTTCTTTTTAGTGTTTTGGATAGCTAAGGAAATAACGAGAGCTTGATTTATAACCAAATTAATCTCTAAATACAGTTAGAGCTTTACATTTTTACTGTTTTCATATCATCTATTTCTTCGGAAACATTTAGTATTTGACTGAAAAAAGTCTTTCTGGGAAATATACGATTCCACTTAATTAGTTCACAGCATTTACAATGCCAGAAATAGCAAACTTTGCTTCCAAACGCTTTCTAATCGAATTAATTGGTTAAATTAAGCGAATTAAAGCAATATTTTTTTACCAGTTATGTGCTCTAGGAATAAAATATTTTTCCTCGATAGATGGAGCTGAATTTATTGAATAATCAGTTTTCTGCCATTTGTTAAGGAATTTTTATATTTTCATTTTATTCACACACACACAAAAGGAAAAAAAATAAGTAATCAATTATTTTATATGCAAGCAACTTTATTTTCTTACAGATTGTGAATGGAATTTAGAGCTTTGGAGGAAATTAAAAATGAAGGAGAGAGATTTCGCAGAAATTCTCTTTAAGTTTAGGGAAATAAAAAACAAGCGTAGTTATTATTTGTAGTTATATTATATTTAATTATAAATCATCAAGCGACAAAAATTTAACCTTAATTTTTCTTGATGTTACGCAGTTAATTAAGTATAAAAAGCAACTATTTATTTAAACAATACTATTAATAAAACAGTATAAATTCTATTATTCTTGAGATAATGTATTACAAAAAGAAGGATGTTCACAGTATAGAAATAAATTAGTATATGAGTTACGTTAGAAATAGATAACTATTTTTCAAGTAGACAGAAACAGATTTTTATAAGTAAATGAATAAAGTAAATATGATAGGTTAATAAAAATAAGCGCAGAATTATCATATTGGCATTTCTAGAAAATTTAAAAAAAAACTTGCATGCGGTTATTATTTGCTATATTGTACTTAATTATAATCAAGTAAGAAATAAATTAAAAACATTTCAATACTATTCACTGTTTATTAATTAATATGAAAAAAAGCAAATATTACAAATTTGTGTCATATACAATATATACCATGTATATATATATATATATATATATATATATATATATATATATTACTTTTTTTTAACTAAAATTCTTCTTCTTTATTTTCTAAATGAGTCATCTTGTTCTTCTTAGAAACATTTTTTAATTCATTACGTTAAAAATTTCTAAAATATTTTGCATAGTTTTTTATTTTTCATTATTTCGAAAAATAATTAAACTACTTATTTTAATCACTTAATTCTTATGTCATTAAATTTCATTAATGTTATAAGATGATTGATAATTAAGCTGAAAGAATATTTTTATAAAGATAGTACAGTCTTTTATGCATGAATAGCAGGATATAAACTTTCTAAGCATCAATATATGAATAATAAATTACGTATTTTTATGCATTAATTCTACGAGGTTATACTTTTGCTTATTAACATAAGAATTTTAATAATATTATTACAATAAAATTTTTATTTTCCTTACAATTTTTATAGATTATTAAACTTTTCTTTGCTTTCTTGCATATTTATTGTGTAGTTAATCTTCATGTCTGAAACTGATAGAGATTTCGTTTCATTACATAACACAATTACATCTTTTTATTTATAACATGATTTCTTTAGCATTTTAAATTGATATTTTCTTAGAATATGGATTTAAAATTAGTGTGAATACTTTTGTTAGAATAATTATTTTATCAAAAATGTTTCGAGGGAAGCAAATAAGTTGTGCAAATATTTGTTTAAAAAATGCATATATTGTTCTGTATTTGAATTTTTCTAGAAGCACACATTCAAAATGTATTTTTTAATTCTAGGATTTTGAGAAATTGATACCAATGCAAACATCATCATGATTTATAATTCATATTCCTTAATACCAATGCCAATAAAATTGCTTAAGTAGTAGTATCATTAATAATAGCAAAACTTTTAATATTCTGCCCCAGTACCCTTCGCGTATCAGCTTATACAGGGCATCTCCTGTGGTTGGCTATTTCATGGTATATCGAGAAAATTTTCTTCGTTATTCCTTTTCAATATCTTTTCCCTACTGAGCAAGTCCGCCTGGGGCATCTTCATTTCATTGCGTCATTGTATACATGTCGCTGTGTCATCCGAGCTCTAATAATTTCATTTCCTCTAGCATGTTGACCTGTGCCACGTGTCTCGGCCCGATTAAGCTAAGCTCTCTACACCCCAATCTCTAAGTGCCGCGGGCGTCAGGGCTTGGCGTCCCAAAGGTTTCCTTTCAGAATTTGAAACAACTGCCATTTTATAGGATCTCCAAGTTTTATTTGCTGGATAATACTCTTGGGAAACTATTTATGGTTTCAGAAGTGTGGGTTACGAAATGTCCTTTGGAATATAGGAGCCAAATTGAGTGGGGAAAAAACTACTGTCACTCGCACTAATTAAAATTCACTTCAATTTGATTAATTTTGATTATATTGTAAATATTGGAAGAATCATATTTTTGAAGAACTTTTAAGATTAAGAGAATACAATTCTTATTAAACATGCCAAAAATGGTTGAAAAGAAAATAAATAAAAACTGTAAAAAAAAAAATGATAAAAATAAGAATAACTGGAAAAGTAAGTATAGTTAGTTTTAAAAAGAGATGATTAAATCTAGCTTGTTTATAATATCATTGCAATAATATTTTTTAAATTATGTTCATTATTAGTGATTATTAGCGAATCAAATTCATATAGCAATTAGTAATATCCTTTTATATGAAACTCATTCCTATATCTTATTGAGCTATATTCACGGAGATAGAACGATAAAATGTTTAATCAATGTAAAAAATTATAAATATTATAATTATGTCATTTAACAAGAGTCAACCAATATTTTTTTTTAAAAAGTACTATTTCATTTGAATGACTTCTGTTTATACAATATCGGCAAACTTTAATGTCTTGACCCTTTATGACAAAATGTGCTTGCAAAACAACCCAACTACTTAAGCTTTTACATATCATTAGATCTATCTGATTAAATTTGCAGAAGAGACAGTCATTCCATTATTCTCAATTGATGAAATATCACCTTTATGGAACGACTTGTTGAACAAAGGTAACCAGTTATTGTATTTCCACAACTTTCGCAATGTAACCCAATCAAATCCTTTTCAACTTGCTAATCAAGACTGATTATTCAGACTTAAGTAGCATATTTTTCATCCCACAATTTCCCTTTAATCTTAACCTTTACCACTGGCAGACTGTTATTCTAGGGAGACTTGTAAGCAGCGAGTTTGAAGAGGGCTTTTGCAGAGCCCTTCTCCAAAGACTTCGTGTGGGGTCTTCCGCAAGAAGTCGATATTTTACGGAGTGACCAAAGAGTACCGCTCTCTCAGGTAAAGCTCTTCCCTTTCAAGGAGCTTTTAGAGACGCCACTTGTAAGATTCTTTTTTTTAAAGAAAAACAGTGAAAGGTATGGCTTCCCTCTCATGAGAGTGCTACATTTCTCTTTTGATTGTTAACTCTTAAGAAATGTTTCTTGAGCTACGGATAGTTAAAATACATAGTGATAATTTTATTTTAAGCTAGATAGTAATAGTTATTAAAAAAGTTAAGAAGATTTCTCTGATATGTTATTGTATGAGATGTTATTTGTTAATAATAATAGTGCAAATAAATTTGTAATATTATTAACAAATAACATCTCATACAAAATTTGTGCAGGAGTTCACTTCCTTTTAATACTGGTAAAATAGAAATTCTTTTAACCAGTAAAATAGGAAACTTGTTTTAGAGGCTTTATTGTCAGATATTTTTAAGACAGTAAAACCTCTAAAGATTATTTATATTTAGAAGCTTTACTGTCATATATAACTTCATGTTGTGACGAAAACAATATTCATGACTTATATAGCTGAACTATAATGATTTAAGATGTTCTGATTATTCAAATTCAAATTTAGTACAAGAAAATCAAAATTTCTAAAGTACTATTGTTTTTTTCTTTTTAAAAAATAATGGAAATTATTTATGTAAACTATTTTTTTATCAAAACTTTTTTTTGTGTGAAACAACAAACAAAATTTACATAAAAATGTTGAAAATACTGATGACGTAAAATGAATAACTAGGGGAATTATTATTATATGACCTCTCTTATATGCACGTTGTATAAATTACGTCCTCTATTACGAGAGAATATTTTGTCAATCCCATGACACATCAAAAAGGTTATAAAGTAGAATCTAGCAGTTTTCTAATATCAATACGCAGAAATTTTCATGAGGAAAATTATTTTTCCATTTCTGGAGCTTGACAGTTATAGCCGAGTTTGTGGACAGGTGGTTAATGTTGTGGCCTTTTGATTGATAGTTCGTGGCTTGGACTCGCATCTTGGATGTAGTTGCTTACCCAATTTAAATCATATCCTTGAAGTTCCTTTTAAATAATAGGTTCTGATTGAATTAGCAATTATGCGCAAAATGCGACAATATATAAACACCTTACAAGTTACTCAATATTTCACTTTTAATTAAATCTGTGCATTCTAAATTTACTTACTGTTAATTTTTTCCTAAAACTTGTGTTTCTAAATAATCTTCTATTGTTATTTAATGGAAGAATTAAAGCTGTTTAATATAATATTAAGAAAAGAAAATTATAAATTTTTCTTTGTCTTTAAAATTTATTATTTATTTTTTTTTCTGCAATATAATACTGGGCATGTTTTAGAATACAATTACCTTATTGCATTTTTAAGGGATTCTAGGCATTTTGCTAGAATAGTATATTTCTTACAAATGACATAAATGATGTTATTAAATAAACAATATTTGTTACCATTAATCTATTAAATTCAGTTGGCTTTTCATGTAGCTTATATTTAACCAACTTTAATTTAGCACATCTAGGCCGTAACAAATTTCGAAAATTAAGTAATTAATTTTTTTATCTTTATCTGAAATTTAACTTTAATAAGACATAACATACGATTATGTTATATGTCTCTGTGTTTTGCTCCATAATAAATCTATTTCAAATATAAAGGTAATATCAAACCTGCTTTTCTTCTTTTTACATATAAAAACACATTTAAAAAGATATTCTGTAATCACTGACATTAAAGTATGTTTCCATAACTATATTATGATTAAAATGAACGGTGTTAAAATTACGTGATTCATAAAAAATATTAGATTGTTTAAAAAATTGTGGAGTATAATTTAAAATTCAACTATAAAAATCTAGAAATGATTATTTGTTTAGCAGCAAAAACTTCTGTCAGCATCCTTTTAAATTCCAGAATATCATAAGAGCTACAATACTTGGAAGAACATAAAGTTGATGACACTTTATAAATATCGGGTAGACACTCAAAAACATTGACTTTCTCATTTTCTTAAAACTCTCTCTCAAGCAATCCTTTGGACTGGAATTTACTTTTTTGAAATATTAACGTGAATTCACACATTTTGAAGCAAATTCACTCAAATTAATTTGAAAAGATTTAAAAATATTTAGAAAGTATCTTGTTGAGTGTTTTTGGATAAAAATGATTCTCTATAAATTTCTTTTTATCTTCTGATTTTTGTGAAACATGATGGAATGTGATTTTCATAATTAAGCATAAATAGGAAAGGAATTTTCAAAAACAGAATTGCATTCTCAATAATTACTTCTAGTTACTTTTTGTTTTTAAACTCTCCGTAATCATCCATTTAATAAAAATTATTAATGTTACAATATTTAGAAGAAAATATAGTCAAATTTTTGCTTAATGAAAATTTTTGTTAATTAAAAATTTGTTATTAATTGAATAATTTTGTCATCATTTTTATACAATTTAAACATTAAATCTATAAATAAAAACAATTGCCACATGAATAAGGATAAAGATAAAAATAAATTGTGCTAATTCCGATTATGTATGCAATCCTTCAAATGTTTAACATCCTGTAATAAGAAACTAAAACCGTTACAGATTATTCGTTATTTTCCAAATTAAAAATAAATATCGATATCAAATCACGAGATAATCCTTATTAATACTTGCTAGTCAAGTGCAAAATTGATAATTTGTCCAATATTGGCTAACTTTCCATAAAGCAATACCTGGTCCCTTTTACACAAGTTAAATACTTTTTCTATAAAATTATCCTTCTCTGAGAGTAAAAGATCGATGCTACCTCATGCAGTCAAAGCAGATATTAATCAAACCAATTAAAGTAATATTTTTTTAATACGATCTATCTCTTGATTTAGTACCAAACTATCTCTTATGTACCAAACTATCTCTTATATGTGCTCGATATGTGCCGATATGTGCTCGAATAAATTGAGCACTTATCAGCAGTACATTTGGTTAGAGTAATAACCTTTGATTGACTCCAAGTAAATGCCACATCACGAAAAGATATTTTTGAAACTATCGGAAGAAAGATAGTACAATCTATTGCTTGGGATTTACTCACATATCAACTGGATGATTGTTTAGAGCAATAATCATTAATTAGCCGTGAAAAAATTTCATGTTATGAAAAGATATTTTTTAATATGATCGGAAGAAAGACAATAATAATTTATCTCTTGGGGTAAGAGCACATATTGACAGGAAGGTTGAATTGATCAAAAACTAATGATTGACTTAAAGGCAATGTTAATCAAAAAACTGTTAACTGGTAAAGTTTGGGTGTTTCAAAGAATATCTTTTATAGTAGTGTAAGAATTCATCTTGGTTTGAGACCAACAATAAATATTACGAATGATTTAACTTTTTTGTGACCAATATCATTTTATATTCAAATACTCGATCAACATTAGTTTTTGAGTTTGACATCTTTAATTCTAGGTCAATGGGTATTCAACCTTTTTCTCTTCTACTTAAGTTCAAACTTTCCTAATGGGGAGTTGAGGCACTGTCTGATGATGCTTCTGTCATCATATCATACGATAATAAAATTTTTTGAAAAGCACTAATCTTGTACTGTCAAAACAAAATTTCATTTAGGTTCAGATATCATCATAATACATTATCAAGCTTTATGTGGGAGAGCTAATTTTAGTTATTATTTCAATAATGGGGTTGAAAAGTTTTACTATTAATAAACCTACAATAGTAGACAACATGTATTTAAAAATTGACTAGCTTTTCTGTAGCATCAGTCGTCCATTTTTGTTTGGTTCATCATGATATAATAAGAGAAAGTGTTTTTGTGGGATATATTTATATATTTGATTTATATTTTTGCTGCATTTGGGACAATTAATATAACTCTCAAAGCTCTAAGATTCAAGTTTAAATGAATCAAAATTCTGTTTTTTTGGTAGAATAAAGTGTTTGCTATTGCGTTGTACTAAGTATATTTGATTTAACAATGGTAGGAAAAAAAAACACGTATGTGTCAGATAATGTGATCACAAATTTGACCGTATAAATGGGGATAAGCATTTTTCGTTTACCACTATTCATCGAAATTGTTTAAAACATTTAAATACAACAAAGATTTTTTTGTCCCCTATTGCTTCAATATTTAAAAGTAAACTTTAACTGCAAAAATTTTTTTTTATAAAATTTGCTCTGCAACAACATTTTATTGTAATATTTAAATCCCACATAGTTTTATTTGAATATTTACAGAACATTAACTACATTGTATGAAGATTTTTAGCAAGTATATTAATAATAAGGTTTGGACAGATTACCAACCCTTTTGGATTGATTAATAACCATTATGGAGAGAGCTCATAATACACTTTAGTCGATACAATGAGATTATATAAAACTAGTTGCATCACTAATAACTGAAAAATAACTCGACGCTTAATTAATATAATAAATTTTCAGAAAAAGTTTACTTATTATTTATAAGCTATTAGTTCCTTAACTAATCTTTAAGTGACAGTAAACTCACTTCAGTTAAAACACTTGTAACTTTTATTAGGATTCAAATAAAAAGAAAAATTACTAGGTATTTTTTTAACTTTAAAATTTTCTAATAAAAATAAAAGTAATTTTTATGTGACATAACATTTTAATAAGCATAACAATTAATTTTATTTAATGTAACCAAAGTTTGTTAACATACATGCATATTCGATCAGTAATAGAAATACATTTACTACTTAATTTTTTTTAAAATTTTTCTTTTCATTTTTCATAAATACCTTTTTATATTGCATTTTACTTTTTGATAAATTAATTTTGAACAGATTTTTTTTAAGTATACTATGAATGACGCCTGATTATGAGATAAAATTTAATAATATTTTGGAGTAAATTTTATATTTAAAATAACGAGTAAATAAAGAAGAATTTTTGGTGATCAAGTTTTCAAACTATTTTTATTATAAAAAAGGATATATTAATAAGTATTGCAAAACAAAAAAAATATGTTTTCAGAATTTTATTAAATAAATCAGGACATAAATTTAATAAATTAAGCATGTAAAAATAAAATCAGGTCTATATAATAATAATATTTTCCATTGTTGTATGTATGTATGTATGTATGAATATTTTATGAATTTAAGTACACTTTATCGACATTTATCATAAGAATTTTAAATATATCTATATTTCTTTTGTGAAATCGAAGAATGTTGTTTAATTTTAAATTAAGGCTATAATACGTAATGTTATTTTAAACAAACACATATTTCACATATTGGGTTACAAAGCAACATATATAAAATTTTCTTATTTAGTTGTTGTCGTGTGCCAGCCAGGCAGTCAATATGGGGTGCGCTGCTCCATTTTCCACCTGACCCATATTTGGAGTGGAGTCCGACTTCCTCAGTACACACATGCCATAGGTACCCGTTTATAGGGTAGGCAACCATTCACACACAAAGAAAAGACAAAGACAAGAAAGAGAGAGAGAGAGAAAGTACATCCATGCCCGAGCCAGGATTCGAACCCAGGTCCCACCCATCTGTAGTCAGGTACGCTAGCCACTAGACAGGTTGGGCGGCCTTTTATTTAGTTAAAATGATCTATTATGGACAGAAGCACAAATAAAATAAAGAAAGTTTTCTAACCATTGACATGAAGATATATCACTATTTATCCGAAAGTATTTGAACACCCTAGTGGTAAGAGGTATTTTGTGGTTTAGCCTGGGTTCCCTAGCTCTGAGGTTAGAAAACATGAAATCTGAGAAGCATGTAGAAATCCTGGACAATGCTACTTTCCCAACTCTATGGCAATATTTAGGGAAAGCTTATTTCTCTTCCAGCAGGATAACCGCTCCATTCACACATTAAGGCTTGCACGGATGTAATTTAACGAAATGGGTGTTCAAAAACTGGACTGCGTAAATCCCAAATCCAAGCCTCATAGAACATCTTGGGACGAATTAGAGAGCATATTACATTGCCAGCCAAATCGACCATTCTCAATGTAAATATTCACTTCAGCTGTAATGAACGCGTGCGAGTCAATTTTTATGGTCTACTATCAAAAATTCGTGAAAAGCATTCCCAGACGTGTTCAGGCTGTTATCGATACTAAAGGGGGGACCAACATTATATTAATATGTGCCTCAGGGTGCTCAAAGTCCATACCTCTTGGTGTCCGGATACTTTTGGCCAGATAGTGTAGTTAGAATCCAAAGTGAGTATAAAAATACTCAAACAATTCAATGTAACTACCAAATTGTTCTTATGTTCAGGAAATTAGCTTAAGACTTAACCCAGTTCGTGTTATATAAAAATGAACTTATCAATTACAATCTATTTTGATTATTTTCAAAATTACATCTCTTTAGATTCTTTTATTATACTGGTACTTTTAACTGTTGTATATAGCCATCAACAAACAGGACAACTTTCTATGATACGCATAAAGTGTCTGGCCTGCAAAAAAGAGTAATACCATAAACAGTAATAAAATTTATGAGACAGAAGGGAATAAGATGTTTTAAAGTTTTAATATTAATATTTGAATTTATAATGAGTTTAAATTCTGTCTTACAATAAGTATATTTATTTGAAAAATACTTACAAACGGATATATATATATACTCAGTAAACTTCCAATTACAACCGCAATGTCTAAATTCCAAAAAAAAAAAAAATAATTCAATTTAATAACGAGATGCCTCAACGAAAAGAATCCGAAATGTTTGATTTATTTTCTAAAAAGCAAATCGCTGAATTTGCAAGGAAAATAGCATTATTCTTCAAAGTATAAGAATATATGAATATTACCCATTGCATATATAAGCAGTTTATTATATTATATTATATATACTGTTTATATTTATATTATTTATAATATGTTCCCCTTTTTCATTATTTCATAGATTATTGGTGATTTCAGCTTCACCGCAATAACCATGCTATTCTTAATCTGAAGATAATCTCGAGAATTTATTTAGTACACACACATACAATAAAATATTACACACGTTCAATAAAAATATGTTTTATGAGGGAATAGGAGCAAAATTAAATACTTTCTTATATATAATCTGCAGTGGCGTATTCTCCAAAAAGTTTTTCATAAAATTTCGTTCAATAAAAATATGTTCACTCAAATGTTCAATAAAAATATGTTTTATGAGGGAATAGGAGCAAAATTAAATACTTTCTTATATATAATCTGTAGTGGCATATTCTCCAAAACCTTTTCATACACGTCACACAATCCTCAGCGGCGTATAATCCGCGGTACATTTTAGGCGAATAGTTGAAAATATGTATTGCGGATAATGTGGGTGTCATATACAATAAAAAATACACAATATGATTAAAAATATAATAAATTATACAGAAAAAATATTTATTATGAAGAAGATCTGTTTGAATCAACTTCATCGTAAAATGCGATAAACTATTATGAAAGCACGAGATCAATGAAAAGCGATAATTGCGAAAAAATTCTTGTAAAAATCCGTTTTTAGGTCTTAATAATTTTTAAAACAAGTTAGATATATTTTAAAAATAAAATATATTTGTTTCGTAAATAATTAAATGAAAGAAATGGATTATTTCAGAACTGCACATTGGACACTTATTTTCTTTGGTACTACGTTTTGCTTTGTTTTTCACTTTATATTTAAAACGTTTGTCACTATTTTTTCTATTTGTCTTTCCTACAGCTTTAAATTTAAAATCTGATGTGTAACGTAAGCGTTTTCACTTCCATATGACGATATAAGAATTCGAATATTTTTAGAGTAAAACGGCTCACGGTAATGTAAAATGTGAAATGATGTTAGCGAATAGCAACTGTAATATCTCCGAGGAAATGAAATCATTCTTGAACGTAATTGGACAAAGCTTATGTTATAGCTTAAATGAATCAGTCGTATTGTGGTGCCACTTGTTACTGATTTTTTGAAACATTAACGATATTTTTTCAAAACTTTCTTGTAAGTATTTGTGAGGGAGAATATCAAGGAAGTTGTTAATTCCGCGGATTATATACAGGAAAATACAGTTAATCTATTATTAACTCATTTTGCCTTTGGGAATTTATATCATCTGTAATTTTTGCATGCAATTAATTTACAAATAAATTACTAAATAATTATTTAACAAATATTATCAAGTTATACGTCTTATAATTAATTTTTAGTTATTAATTTAAATTCTGAGTTTTTAAATGTGTTGGTTGTATTTACAATGTACTCTAAGACTAATGAAAGGATTAAGTTATATAAGTCTGAAAATAGAGACAAAACTCTATTAATAAATAGACGTTTAAGGAATCATATTTTGAAGAAATAAAAAATTTATTTTTTTTAATCAGAAACTAATCCGAATTCAAAACATCGTCATCATTAAAAATTAATAAATTCATTGAAGAAACGTATTTTACTTTTCAGTTGAACGAAATAAATTTCCTTTCATCACAATATTTCCGTTTAAAAATACTGATTTTCCAAGTACCTTTAATTTGTTTTTTTGTAAATCTTCAAACTTTATATTACAGCACATCTCTGCAAAACACTACTATTTGCTTAGTAAATAAAATTATATATGCCACTAAACCAATTAAAAAAAAAAAAAAAAAAATTGTTTAAGTGCAACATTAAAAATGAAAACATAGAAGATGAGAATTTTGCAATTCTTGTATTTCTTTAATGATAAAAAAATAACCTCTTGCAATAAAATACAAAGATTCTAAATGAGTGTAGTATAAGGAGGACTTACATAATATTCTAAACGACAGAGTTTCTTACTCCCTCTCAACAAGTGTTTTAAAATTTGTATATGCACTGCTGGCCACCGTAAATGCAACACCCAAATAACATGAAATTTACAACATTCATTAGCGGAAGTGAGATATACTAATGGTTAGAATTTCAACGCAGACGCATATCACGCGCGCGTGTGGCACCACATCAAAGGGCTATTTAAAGTTTGGAGATTTCGAAAGTTTCAAGTTCGGCAATTGTGTGTTTCTTACGGTTGTTAAAAAAACGATCAATTATGCCTAATAGAAAACAGCGATTATTTTTTATCAAATATCCGAGTTCGTCAAAGGAAGGGCAGTGGCTTACCGAGATTGTGGATTATCATTCAGGGAAATTGGTGGTCATGTTTGACGAAACTAAAGAACTGTAATGCGGATATGTGATAGTTGGATACAGAAGGATACGACAGACCGACGGGTTCGATACCATCCCCCTCAGTGGCGCATTTTGTCCTTTTTGGACCTTGCGCCGCAAAACCCAACCCACCAACCAATCAACCCATCCACCTCAGTGCACCACTTCAATGATGACAGGCAAATTGTGCTCGTGTCAGAGACGGATCGCTCAGTCACATCACGAACCATAGCAAAGCACATTCGGTCTGTAACGCATTATCCAGTGTCTGCACATACCCTTTAACGACGCCGTTTACAGCAGAGTGGTCTGTCCGCAAGACTTCTATTGCTTCGTATATCATTGACAGACATCTCCGCTGCCAAAGGTGCAATGAAAGAAGGTTGTTGACGGCAGAATGGACTGAAATTATCTTTACTGTCGAATCATGCTTCTGGATGCAACACCACGATGGTCTTATTCGAGTCTGGAGACACCGTGGTAAGAGGTGCTGAATTGCTGCGTTATGCACAGCCACATTGGTCCTGCACCAGGTATTATGGTATGGAGCGGTATTGGATATCCCTCTTGCACTTCTTTAGTAAGCATTGCCTGGTTTTAAATAGCCAGGGTTTCATCTCTAAGGTATTGGAGTCAATTGTCCTTCTTAAACTTTAAGGCTTGTCCACAGCTATATTTCAGACAGGATAATACACCACCACATGTGGCACGCATTGTCCAAAAATTCTTCATCAATCACCAGATTGATTTGCTTCCCTAGTCGGCACGTTCTCCGGATCCTTCACCGATAAAAAACATGTGGTCTATGGTTGCTCAATGATTGACCCAGATTATAATTCTAGCTGCCACACCAGATCAACTTTAGCAAAGTGTAAAAGCTGATTCGTCTGCTGTACTCCAAGAAGCCATCCAAAGTCACTTTGACTATGTTACGTATGGCAGCGGTGATCTCCAACAATGGCAGCTACTCTTACTACTGATTTTGGCAGGAACCACACTTCACAGAAGCTTATAAATTTAATGATTTGATTCTTGGTCTACATGTTGTCTACAAAATTTATTTTGTTGTGACGCCTCTTGTTTTTCTTAGTGTTGAAATCTGATTGGCCAGCAGTGTATTAAGAGAAACGGTTTCATCTCCGAATGCCTGTTTCTTCCAACCTATTTAAATGAAATTTTCTTGATATTCTACCTCCAAATATTAATATAGTTATATATATATATATATATATTTTTTTATATATTATTACATCCACTTTTTAAAAGATTGATGCTAATTATAACTAAAATCAGAGACGGCTGCTAATAATTTTAAGTTTTTGACTACGCTCTCAGTGTAAATTTAAATTTATTAAAAGGCGGTTGAATATATTTATCATAACTCATACTTGCATCCATTATAAATAAATGATAAATATTTTCTTCTATACAACTTTCATGCCGTTCACGTTAGACAGAATATATAATCTAAAATCATAAGCTATTAAACTCAGATAAGAGTTTATGATTTTGATTTCACGTGAACTTAATTTACATCTGATCATGCTTGATAATTTAATGAAGGTGTTATACACGATTGATGTTCTCGAATTTAATGCTACTTTAATTAATTATCAGAACAAGTATTTTAATTTTATATATGACAAATCGAAACAATATATGAAAATCAAGTACATTTATAAAGATTTATAATGGATATAATTTAAATTATTTATATATTCGTCATAATAGAATTTTAAGGAATAGTATTTCTGAATTATACAATTTTAGAAACGTAAATTTAGATTTTTCTTTTGAATTAATTTAGAGATGAGTTATTTCGATGCCTATATCTTTTCATGAAGAAGAAAAACCGAAGGCAAAACTTTCCCAGCTATAATCTCTCTCTCTCTCTCATATATTTGAATTAGATTCTCACATGCATATAAATATCCGATTCTGAGTTCCAGAAGCGTATCGCGAAAGTAATAAGTTACCTTTCCGGTCAAAGTTTTTCACCCAAAACTTGAATCACCGGAGTAAAAGGGCATAAAAAAACTTTTAAAAAAAGAAAACTTCATAAATAAAATAAATATATAAAAAGAAGGAAACTTTTGAAAGACTCCGAAAAATAAGGGAAATGTTTTTTCGAAAGTAAGAAAAGAGGGGTTTGGGGTGAAAAGTGAATTTCTCCAGAATGGAGAGAATCCTTTTCGACCAATGGTAAGGCGACTTGCGTCCCACGTGACTGGTTCCCTGAGACAGGTGCGTGTGATGAAGTGGGCGAAAAGGGAAAATGGCGGCTCGTTAATGAGGTCCTTGGGCTGGAGGACAAATATTTGCGGACTTGATTTCGTGACGCTCTTGCCTCCCTTCCATTAACTTGATTGGTTTCGACTGTGTCCACAAGGAAGCACTCGTGGATTACTTAAAGTTCGACGCTTTTTAGGGTGGAACTTTTCTTTTTTCTTTCCTCCTTCTTTTCCTTGCCGCCGGAAAAGATGTGGAATGCTGGAATATGGGGGGCGGGTAGGCGGGGAACTTTATTGACGGAGCCGAAATGCGACCCTAGGTACTACAGGAAGTTTGAGCCCGGAGACCAATAACCATCAAAATGCTTTCAACAAGTTCTGCTGGCCTTCGGAAAACATGTTTTTGGGAGGAAAAAATATAGATTAGGATCAGAACTCTTTTTTCCCCCCTTTAGCTTGTAAATTTTTGCTTATATAGAAACGATTGTTTTAAATCAAACTATTAGCTTTTTTATACATGAATAAAGTGAGGACGTCTTTGTCACACTCCTTAATGGACTTTTTTTCGGGGGGGGGGGGCTAACTTGTGGAAAATATCAGTTTTCAAACAAGAGAATTTTATATAATGCAAAATTGCAAAATAAGCAAAGAAATATCTACCACAATCAAAACAACGCATACCATCCTGCATCGTGTATACGTTATATGCATTGTACAAGTGTTTAAAATATATTCGTAGCATGAAACACGTGAAAAGAAGTTTAGAAGTGTGAATTTACTAACAGAATATAAATTATACATATTTAATTATATACATCGACTCAAACAACGTTTTGGTTATGAAAATTCTCAATATTAAGTACTGTCATACGAATTTCACAACAAAATTATTGTCTAGTGGTTAAAATGATGGTTGATTTCTATTTGAATTAACACTCATAAAGTTCTAGTTAAAGCGACCGGCGATTAATTGCCTTTTAATCCTTTATTTAGTATTTTTTCTAATCAAAAATAACTTCAATGAGTATGCTAAACATTTAGTATAAGCTAGAAATTGTGTGTGAGAAAAAGGATATATTTTAACTTTCTTACATTCGAAAAGAAACTTTATTTCCTTGCTTATTTGTACAGAGTGCGGCAAGTAAAGTAAAATAAAATATAAATTATTAAATATGAATATTTCCCTTCACACTATAGTGTTGAAAGTGCCCTCCACCACTTCACCACATATGTGAGCAAGCTTAAGGGGATTTATATATACTCTTGCGAGAGACTTCTTTTGTTGGGATGCTATTGATAACAAAATGGATCCTCTACACTTTTTCCTTTTACAGTTTCACAAGTAAAAGTCTCAAGTGGACAGGTCAAATTACCGAGGAATCCTCAAGTCTTTGATGATCGTCTTCTTAGGTGTAAATATTTGATGCATAGAGACTATCATGATCTGATCTGTGGCATGTTGCATTATCCTGCTGAAAGCTTCTCTGCTTCTCTTCTGGAAAGTTTGAGAAAAACTCTTCTAGTATTCTCAAATTAAATTCACTATGCATTGTTGACTCAAAGATTATGAGCTCCACACACGGGAATTTCGTTGCCAAAAACATAATATACGAATAGAAAATAATAAAGAATGAATAGAAAATAATATAAATAAAACGCAATATTCTATATTACGACAAGTCGGTTTTACGTGCTATATTCTGTAAAAATTTACTTTCAACTAAACTTTATACATGCAGAAAAAAAAATTACATATAAAGAAGATTTCAAATAGCTACAAGATTGAAGTCATTTCATTACTTAAAAATTTCTTTAAATATGTAGCTGAATTGCATATATATGTGTGTGTGTGTGTACACATTCGGTTTGCTTCTCAAACGGACCGTTTTTCACATTGATTGCTATTTAGAATTGGTAGATACATTTTTTTCATGAAATTAATAATATGAAATTTTTATGCAAGCATGTTAGGTAGTGATATCATTATTACATTTAGGTAATAATTGAAACTATTTGAAATTCAGCTGTTAAGGAATTTCAGTCACATAATGCAAATAATCTTTTTATCTATGATAATTACTTTAGAGATTTGTTTCCTTAAACTGCTTTTCTCTCAGTTTTTATGGGATCGTTAATCTTTGATTACTGAAGAGATATAATTTTAGAACATGAAATTTTGTTTTATATTAAATAAGTTTTTAAAGATACTGACTTATACGATTAAAAAAAAGCAGATTATAGTACAAATGGTTTAATAGTCATATTGGAATTTCTGAAAAAAAATAACGTTTTAAAGTCTGAGGATTTTTTATTCTAAAGCATATTATTCTGATGAATTTAAAAATGAGAAAAAATTTACATAACTGCTTCTTGTAGAAAAGATAATTAACTGTTCCAAAGTGGAACAGTTCTCCTAAATGCTTTGTTTTGAGTTGTAGAGATTAGTGAATTCAGTATTATAAATTATAATCTTGTAGAAAAATTTTAAAACTCCTAATGATAAAATAGTTTCTTCCTTGGCAATTATTCCTATTTTTTGCAAAATTAAACTTGCATTTTTTAAAAACATGACTTATTTCACTGACTTTAATTTGTACCTCAATGAAACCACCGTTGCAATGAAGATGGTGCAGGTAACCAGAAGATTATGAGTTGGCAACGAGCAAGCTGTAAAAAAAGTGATCGGCAAATGGAATAAGACGAACTATTACAAAGTTAAATGTCAAGGTTGTAGATTTCTGACATCTTGATGTTTTTATACATCTAACACGTTGTATCTAATATAAATCTCTTAAAAAGTAAATTGTTTTTTATATGTTGTTTTAAATGTGTAAATATATTACATGTTATTAACGAATATTTTTTCTAGGATATAGTTAAATATTTTGCAATGAAACTGATTTGTTGCAGCCTCACTTTAGGAATAATTTCCTAAAAGTTAAATTACAAATATCAATTTGTAAATGGAATCAAATCAATTTCCTTAATCAATAACTTTTAATTTTAAGAATCTCAATTTATATAGATAAAATTTAATTTTTAAATAGGAATAAAAATGAAAATATTTTTTCCTTAATATACATATGAACCTTCCAGACATTTTTGTAAATAAATTATAAAAGAAATGCATAAACCTAAGATTAAATATATAATTATGTTTTTTATTAAAAGAGTATATTCGCGTATGTTACCTATGGAAGTGTACCTATCATAAGTAATTTTGTTTATTTTTATAAAAATTTCCTTTCTACTTCCAATGTGTTATTTTTAAAAGCTTTTAAAGCATGACATTGAAATGAAACAAATATATTTTCCTTTAAGTTCCTTTAAAAAACAGTTAATCTTAAATATTGTTAATAGCCGCCCAGCCTGTCTAGTGGTTAGAGAAACTAACTACGGATGGGGAAGACCTGGGTTGGAATCCCGGCTCGGGCATGGATGTACTTTCTCTTCCAATGTGTGTCTTGTCCTTTCCTCAGATGATGGATGAATGTGTCCCGCCCTATAAATGAGTTTGTGGGAGTGTAGCGTGGGCGATGCTACTCGTACCTCCGTGACTTGGTTCACAGGTGCCCACCGGGTAACGATAAATAAGTAGCAGTTTCCGGCCTTGTAGTGGCTCGAAAGTGTCAACCACCCAAGTGCCTGCCATTGGAAAAAAAAACAATTTTGCTAGTATAAGATTTTATTCAAGTGAAAAGTAATGTATTCATAAGTTACTTGATTGGTGGCGAAATTGGAATCATTTCAGAAAAGAATCTACACTACTGGCCATTAAAATTGCTACACCAAGAAGGAGACATGCTACAGACATGAAATTTATACGAAAGGAAGAAGGTGCTGTGATATGCAAATGATTAGCTTTTCAGCGCATTCAGACAAAGCAGGCGCCAGTAGTGACACCTACATTGTGTTTAAATGAGGAAATTGTTCAGCCGGTTCCTCATACACAAATTGCATTTGAACGTTGTTGCCTGGTGAAAAGTTGTTGTGATGCCTCGTGTAAGAAGGAGAAATGCGTACCAGCACGTTTCTGACTTTGATAAAGGTTGAACTGTAGCGTACCGGGATTGCGGTTTATCTTATCGCAGTATTGCTGCTCGCGTCGGTCGAGATCCAATGACTGTTAGCAGAATATGGAATCGATGGGTTCAGGACGGTAATACGGGACGCCATGCGGGATATCGACGGCCACCTATCACTAGAAGCCGAGAAGACAGGCATATTATCCACATGGCCGTAATGGATCGTGCAACCACTTCACGAGCCGTGAGTCAAGGAACGGGGTCGTTTGGAAGACAGCATGTGTCTGCACGAACAGTTCGACGACGTTTGCAGCAGCATGGACTCTCAGCTCGGACACCATAGCTGCGGCTTCCCTTGATGCTGCGTCATAGACAAGAGCGCCTTCAATGGTGTGATCAACGACGAACCTGGGCGCACGAATGGCGAGATGTCATCTTTTCAGATGAATCCAGGTTCTGTGTACAGCATCATGATGGTCGCATCCGTATTTGGCGGCCTCGTGATGCATTCGTCATCGTCATACTGGCCCATCACCTGGCGTGATGGTATAGGGTGCCATTGGATACACGTCTCGGTCACCTTTTGTTCGCATTGAGGGTGCTTTGAACAGTGCACGTTACATTTCTGGTGTGTTACGACCCGTGGCTCTACCCTTTATTCGAGCCCTGCGAAACCCTACGTTTCAGCAGCATAATGCTCGACCGCATGTTGCCGGTATTGCTTCTTTGATACGGAACATGTTCGGCTGTTGCCCTGGCCAGCACGTTCTCCTGATCTTTCACCAATAGAAATGGTCTGGTCAATGGTTGCCGAGCGACTGGCTCGTCACCAAACGCCAGTCGCTACGGTTGATGAAGTGTGGCATCGTGTTGAAGCTGCATGGGCATCTGTACCTGTACATGCAATCCAATCTCTGCTTGACTCAATGCCCAGGCGTATAACTGCTGTTATTACTGCCAGAGGTGGTTGTTCTGGGTACTGATTTCTCAGTATCTATCCAGCCAAATTTTTTGAAAATTTAATCACTTGTTATTTCTAGTATAATATATTTGTCCAATAAATATCATTTTGTTATCTGCATTTCTTCTTGGTGTAGAAATTTTAATGGCCAGTAGTGTACTAGACAGAAAATTTTGTTAGCTTGCTTTCAGACACTTAAAATAGATTCAGACACCTATTGAGGACTGTATGAGCATTTAGAATTTTAGTCTTTTATTTGGTATTACATGTGGTCTCATCAAACTTACAGTATGTCGTAAAAGTTATGAAATGATGTCTTTTTCTGTCCGAATATATTTTTGCAAGCATAACTTCTAAGCGAATTAAGTAAGTTATTTGTAGCTTCAGTCGTTCTACACAGATGGTATATGTAAAATTGTCAATTTAAAGAATAATAAGTGTAAATTTGAAAAATCAAAAGCAGAAGTTTTGAGAAAGTTTAGTTCTTCTAAACTTTTATTAAATTTTGTTTCTGGATGTAACGAAACTCAACAATATTGGAAAATTTAGTTATAAATCCTTCTGCTTTGAATTGGATTTTGCTCTGTTTTCGAATTAACAAAAATAATTTTAAAATTATGATTAACCATAAATTAACATTAAATGTAAGTAAAAGAGGTGTAAAGTGTTTTTAAAGATGCACTTTGGTATTTTCATAAATTCCAATTGAATATTCAGAAAGAGTTCTGCCTTTGAAGTATGATTCAATAACCTGATTTGTTTTCTATCATTTCCAAAATGTATTCAATTGGATTGATATCAGGGAACTATAATTCCGATAATAAGAAACTTTAATTTTCTTAGCTTTATCATTTTGAAGGTATGTTAAGGTCATTATCTTACTAGAAAATCCTTTCATTAGGCATCTTTTAATAAGCATAATAAAGCAGCATATATGATTTTTCTGAACTATTTTTCTAAGCATTTTGTTCCATAATACCACAATATATATTATGGATTAAAATGTAAGAGGATATGTGTAAGAGGACAATGTCATCTTGATAGAAATCTACCGAGATGATTACTGATGCATTCCTGTTTCTGTGTTGGACAATGGGAATCTATTCTTATGCTTTTTGGAAGGCGAATATAATATAGATCCTAACTTCTAAGCAAATTGTATTTGGAGTCATCACTCTAAAGACCCAAATAACAAACATCGTCCTATGTACATCCCACGGACGTCCAGAGCGTCTATATTTGATCCTCGGACTTATTGGATGTGTTTTTTACGTCTCTAAGATGTCATTTCAGGAACTATTTAGCATATTCTACTAAGAATGTTATGGGTATGTCTTTTAATGATTTCATTTGATATTACAGATATATACTTTATACAGATATTCAGAGAAAGTTTTTTTATCCCTATTTTTATGCCAGTCTCTAACAAATGTTCCGGAAACGTCTTTTGAATTATATGCAATACTGAAAAGACATTCAATATTAGATTTTGATTGAAATTTTAAAATTTTGTAACATTGCATTTGATAATAATAAAGTGAGAAAATTATAAAAATTGCTGTGTGCTTGAAGTGGGCAGTTTCGGAAATTTTGCAATCTTTAAAGGAGATAAAATGTGACTTATTTCATCATTATGATAGAAACTTCATATAGTATTTCAATTAAGAATTTGGCAAAAAATATATTCTTACGATTACATAAATTTAAAAATTGATTTTCAAGGATTATTTATGCAAAGAACAAAGAAATAGGCAAGCTGTTTATTTATCAATTTTCTAATAATTGAAAGATTGAAACAATTATTAATGTAAAATATGTTAAAAATGTTTATTCAAGTTTAATTTCTTTTCTCTATTACCTCTTAAACAAATTGTGACTTATGGAGTAAAAAAAGCCTTTGTGTGTGTAGAGTTTTTCTTGCTTAACAGTTTAATTTATGTCTTTTTAATTAGAGTTATAAAAGTTTTCTGCTTTTTCCTCAGTATTAAAGCCCTTTATCTAAATAAGATTAATGTTTTTTTTAAATAACAGTTGATTTTCTCTAAAAACTCTAAAACAAAAATAATGCTGTTAAAATTCGTATATTCATCTGATAGAAATATTGCTTATAATTATAAGAGAATACCCTCATTATCTGTACATAAGGGTAGATTTTTACAAATTAAGTACATTTTTTAGTTACAATTTAAATTTTCAGAAAACTTGTGACAACAGTTTTTTTATTGATATTTACTTTGGCACTAATTACGAATGATTAAATAGACGTGAATTTTTAATAACTGTTGCAGCACAATTTGACTTTTATTAGATAAATTTCATTCCTTAGAGAAAAAGAAAATAATTTTCTTTTGAGCTTTTTGCATCTAGATCATAAAGTATACTAATTTTATGTATCTTTTGGTTTTTGCTCATGGAATGAATTAATTCGTAAATGAATGCTATTTTGTTTTGAATATTTGGAAGTAATTTCCAGTGATAAACTATTATTTTTACAGGCATTGATGATTTACCATTAGAAAAAACTCATCTAATATATTGGCCCGTCTTAGGTAATGTTAGTTCAAGTAGTTTTCCTAAAAAGGGTATGTATATATTGGTTTCTGAAAACCCACATGATACAAAGGAATATTTGAATGATTACATGGCGAGAAAACGAAACATTTTTCACGAAATGGGATTGACATAAATGATGATATATTAGATTTTTGTGTTAAACATTGTTTTTTAATGCTCCAGTAAAAGCTTTTATATTAGGTATAAAAAGCCATAGAGGTTATCACAGCTACTCAAAATATAAAACAAAATGAATTTACAAAGTTTGCTTTCCTAGAAAAAAGGCATCTAAAAGAACTGTTGAAGAACTTAAGATTGAATCTGATAAGGATTGCATGATTTCTATCTAAAAGTAATTCCAAATTTAGGACAGCTCACTAATATTCTTCTTGCCTGTATGCATCTTCTTTGCCTTGATGTATGCATAAATTAATGAATTCTTGGGTGAAAATTACTTTCAAAGATGTTGATGCTATCAGCTAACATCTTTGGCTATTAGTAAGATGTTTCATTTAAATTTGACAAAAAACCGAAGTCCCTAATTTAGCTTATTAGAAAGCTACAGAATCATGACAAATTTTTTTGTACACAGGGTCCACCATATTCTCAAATTTACTGCATCATAGTTGGTATTTAAATTTTCTTTATTGCATATCTTTCAGAATTTTGTGTTTGTGTTCTAAACATTGTGATTGAAAATGAATTTTCTCTAAATTTTTGTTGATATTAAAAAATGTCGGAAAATTTATCTTAAATTTTTCTCTTTGTTTTTTAATTAAATAAATGTTGATATTTTGATACATTAAAGTGAACTGGTACTGCTTATTTCAAATAGATTTTATGTAAACTTTAAAAATATGACGCTTCTCTTAAGAGCAAAATTAAAATTATTAAAATGTTAATTAATGCATTTTATTAGAAATACGGATTCTCGAGTTTTTTTGATTATAATAATTAATTCAACAACAAAATAAGATGGCAAAATAATATCAATTATTGGAAACACTTGCCTTGCGATAATTTTGCTTAATCTATTTTTTGATATAAAAAAGTTTTGTGATACAAATATTTTGGTAATACTAATAAATAACTCGATCTTTCAAAATAATTTGGGATTTATATACAATGGAAAATAATATTTTTAGCCTTATTCCAGAAAGTTAAAAGTTTAGTAAATCAAATAAGCAACTATTATTCCGCTTTTAATATATACTTTTATCAAGAAATTCGTATTTAAAAACATGGCTCAAAATATTGTAAATGTTCAGAAATATTACTTCTTTTGAAAAAATGTTTAATTGGTATTTTAAAGATGTGCATTACATTAGATTTTTTTTCTATAAATTATCTACTCTTATAACACAAAAAATTGAAGATAGAAAAAATATTTATTACCTGGTAGAAAAGGGAAGTTCTTTCTCAAGAAACATGAACTTACACTAATATGAAAATAACGTCGTTAAAAGTGTTTTATTAATAATTTGTAGTTTACATACTTTTAAAATAATGATAATGCTTACTAATTTAATACTATAAGCAAATTAATGCAGGAATTATAAACATCGTTAAAAGTATAATTTCCATTGTAATTACAATTAAATTATTTTTTAATTATTATAATGAAAATTGTATTTTATAGTAATATTATTTTTCCTATAATAATTAAAAAAATAATTATATTATAAAGAAAAAACAACCTAATAATGACTGTTATATGAATGTCCAAATCTGTGCCGAATGTATCCAAATATCGTCCGCCTCGGATGTGGGTCGGACGTCCTACGTACCTGCTACTCTCGGATATTAGGACATCCTGAGAATGTCCGTAGGACATTCTCAGGTTCGACGATCATAAATCTGACGTTCTCTCACATCCAAATTAAATCCATATGTTTCCTTAAAGACGTCCTCCGAACATCCTGAGTACTACCGTTTGCTATCTGGGGATCCTTTTTCCAATATTTGAATGTCCAGAATTCGTGTTATTTAAAGAAATGTGGACAACCAAAGCTATACCTACTTATTCTTTGCCCGAACGAGAGATTTTCTTTTTCTTGCAGAGACCGTACACACAATCCAGAGCCATGTAGAAAATGTCTTAGAGTGACCCTACTCACTATAATCCCAAACCCATATCCAAAATGATGAAAACTTGGCTTATAAAGTTAAAGTTTTAGGTTGGCCATGTTAACAACTACTTAATCTGAATCCAATCGAACCTCTTTGGGATCACATCTTCGGAAAAAAAAACTTTAAAAACTTCATCTGATGAAAACTTCAGAACTTCTTCAGAATTTTCTATTCTAAAGAGAGTTTTTTTAGGGCTCAAAAATTTAAAACTACTTCATGATATAAGTCCTTGATCATGTTGTCTAAAATTGGTACTGAGAATAGGACTAAATCGCTTAGTGCAGAATACTGAAGTTGTGAAATTGAATTACTGATTGATAGTCAAGGTTCATATCTCATGATTGTTTGGGTGTTTATTTCTACATATCAAGTATAATTTCTGCATACAAATAAATTTTGCAATCGTGTGGCATTCATTCTCAATATCGAATTTGTTCGTAAAAGTTCAATTATTGGAAGTGTGAATTTTTTATTGTTTATGTTTGTAATTTTTAGCTCATCGCTATCATTAATACTAAGCACTTACTGTAACACTGTTCTTGTGTGTGGTTTTGGTATAACACATTTTTTTGTTCACGTTATCACCATCCAAAAACGTCTCATTTATCCTATTCATTAAGCACATTGAGCTTAATAAATAATGATTATTAACTGGTTTAGGAAGTCGGTGCCACTGGATTTCAGTCCCACGCTACTACAAATAGCGAAAGATCCCGCTTATTCAACAACGTTTCTTCCGTTGATTGCTGATTTATAAGAAAATATTTCCATTTTTATTTTCAGCGTAAGTAAAAAAAAAGGTATGATTTTTTAAGTATAATAAAAGAGGTATCAAATAACAGTTTTTTATTTTTTTAGTAATTTTATTTTAGCACAGGAATGCTTAATCCTTAATGTATTGTTCAATTTAAATTTGATTTATTTAAAATCATTTGTCACTTCATAAAATAGGTATAGTATGAGAAATTACTCAAATCTTTTTTTCAAAATATGCTTTTAACCTTGTACTTGACTCAATTGCGTAGTGGCATCGAAAATAAAAAATGAAATATGTTCAATAAAGAGACTATTACTTTACAAAATTAATCGTTTGCTTAAATACACTATCCATCATGTCATATTGTCAGGAATAATTGGTTCACACACTCCTTTATAGCCTTCTGTTTAATTATACAAGTATGAGTACTCTGAATTAGTATTTATACCTGCACTCACAAATTTCTTTGTAACTCTGGCTTAGTCCTGTACTATGTCAGACATACACAAAAATATTCAGCAGTTAATATTGACTTGTACACTAGTGATGATGTTTGCGCAGTTAGGAGCATTGAATAAATAGTCAGATTTTTGTAAGAAGAAATACAAAAGTTATAAATACTATAAGCCAAAAGCTTTCAGATAGTTACTATTAAAGTTCTTGTGTAAAGTATATATATAAGACACCACTATTAAATAAAAAAAATGTCAAAAAAAATTGAAATGCACTTTCTATTTTTTTTAACATTTTTGTTAAACGAACATTGATATTTAAGTGATTTATGTATCAGAGGTTTTACTATCAAAAAGTAATATTCTCTAATTCATGAGTTTAAATAGGAAAAATTTTATAATTTTTTAAGGATTATTAATAAAATTAAGTATAACTTTTAATTTTTTTAATTGCATAGTGATAATTTTTAATACAGATCAAGAATTGCTTTTTAAGAAAGTATTCCATTGCCTTCAATTTTCTTGAACAATTAATGCAATAGTTTCACCAATAACCTAATGCTTATTTATATTTTAGGATCAAGGCAGCATACATTGTCTATTTGAATATCTGTTTTAATAATGTATTTACTCTCAAAAGGACTTCCTTTTCTATTTTGAAAAATGGGAAAAACAGTTGGTATAACATGGTGTGACACAATGCTTAAACTCGTTTAAAAAATTCTCACACGCAAACTACTCATTTTCATAGCACGACATCATTATCAAGCTGATTTGTTTATCTTTTATGTTTGAAAGAATTTCACGAATATCGTATATCATGGATTATGTTTTCTAAAGAATATTTTGTAAATACAGGAAGTATTTTATAAATAATTATGTGATCAGAATAATGTAATTATTCTTATGAAATACATATTAAAATTGTGCAAAGGCATTTTGATAAACTTTATCAACATTGTTTGTATCTACTATTTCTGTGCGTTATTTAGATGAAGCTTCTACTATCAAGTGCTAAATAAGTTGCTTTTTAGACTTTCACTAATATCAATCGGTCATGTAAAAGTACTGACGTTTTTCAATTTGCTTATAAGCTGAAAAAAAAAGTAACATAGAATGTCACCATCTTGAGAGTATAATTTTAATGAATAATTATGAAAGTGTAATTGCATGTTATAATCTAACATGATGTAAAAGCGCACTTTTTCTGTAATTTACCGTATTGTTAGATTTATCTTTTGTTATGAAATCTTTTCCATCAGCGAGGCCTTGAAATCGCACTGCTCTATCTTCCAACATATTCACCCGATTTGAATCTTATGGAATACTGTTGGCATACCATCAAATGTCGCCTCAGACTTCTAATGCAGAGATACACAAATTTGCAGCTTTTAGTTGGTAATACTATAATTGGTATTTATTATTCATTTTAGAACGTATTATAGGTTTCAAGTATTTCAAGCTTGAAAAATTGTTAAATTAAGACTTTATGAAAATAAGAAGTGCGAAGAATTATTGCTTTTGTAAAAATATTTTCAGGACTAAAAGGTAAATTTGTTGATGTTTTGCTTCACATCTGATGATACATTGTCTACCAATAAATATTTGGATACCTATGCAAATGGCAATACCAGTAGTCTTGAGGTACGTATTGGCCTCAGCTGGTATATATCGTGTAGGAAACAGCATCAGCATTAATCGTTTTCAAGATGCCACGCAGTTCGGAGCTCTTTGATTTCGAGAAAGGTATAATTATCAGGTATCACACATGTGGCAGATCCTTAAAGAACATATCTGGCAATCTGAAGTACCCAAAATCGACAGTGACCTATGTGCTTAAGAAGTAGAAGGTGAGCGGTGATTGTCAGAATCTTGCTCGAGTCGGCAGACCAACCAACTTGGGAGATAGAGAACGACGAGTGCTGCCCAGAGAAATTTCGAAGAACCGCACCCAACTGATAACCTTCATCCGCGAGGAGTTTCAAAAGGCATCCAGGAGTATTGTTTCAATGAATACTATTCGTAAGGAAGCACATCTGCTTGGTTTTCATAGTTGTGCTGCTGCCCATAAGCCTTTGATCACAAAGTCCAACCCAGCTGCTCGGTTAATGTGGTGCAAAGCACATCGAAATTGGACGTAGATCAGTGGAAACGGGTTCTTTGGAGCTACGAATCAAGGATGGCAGGTGTTCTAACAGGAGACGTTCTGCAGGCTGACGCCAGACTCACACACTAACCATTTGGATGGCAGGGTGTGAGTCTGGCGTCTGCCTGCAGAACGTCTCCTGTTAGAATGATTTGTGCCAACATTCAAGTTCGGTGGAGGTGGAATTATGGTCTGGGGTTGTTTCTCCTGGTACAGACTGGGACCCTTGGTCTCCTTTCATGGTAAGCTCAACGCCGATGCCTACTGCACCATTTCGGATGACAATGTGCTTCCTACGTTGTGGTAGTTTTACGGGTTGGACCCCTGTTACTTTCAGGACGACAACGCCAGTTGTCATGATTCGAAGTTAACCAAGGCTTCGTATGGTGCCACTGGAGTTCATCGAATGGACTGGCCTGCCCAGAGCCCAGACCTGAACCCTATCGAGAACTTCTGGGACGAGTTGGATAGCCGAATTAAGGTGTACACTACCCGTCCAAAATCGATGAAGGAACTTGTATGTCTACTCCAAGCCGAGTGAAAGACAATACCACTAGCTGTGATACAAATACTTGGGAAAAGTACGCCCGGAAGGTTCGCGCTGTAATTGCCTCTCTTGCGTGGAGGCTCTAGCAACTATTGATTTTGAATAAAGTTAGATTTTCTTTTCTATCATAGGTGTTCAAATACTTATTAGTAGACAGTGTATATTAAATTTTTACTGATATTAATATTATCTTTTAACAAATCTTTCAAAATTAAAGTAAATAAATTTCTTTGAATTCGTAAAAGGGACAGAAAAGATATCAAAATTAACAGATTGGTCACTTTTCCTCTTCAAGATTGTTATTATTTAATTTGCAAGCTCTGAAAAAACACAGAAATATCACTCAGTTAATAAAATGTCATATGTAGTAATATTTCTTAAGCTGTGATAGTATTACAATAAAGCATAAATAACATGCGTTCTAAACTCGTTTCTGAGAAGGCTGAGAATTAAAATTAATTATGTAGTTGTTAAACTATCATCAACCATTTCTATTTTTGCTAGTTAGGCGAATAATTTGTTGTGAATACAAATAAATTATTACATTAATTATAAGTTACAAAATAATTTATTTCTTGATAGAAGTACATGCATCTAATAAAAAATAACTATCTCTGGCATTTTTTTTCCGAACATGATTGTATAACTATAACTGAAGTGCTGATTATTACGCCTTTTTTTGAATATTGTATAACATCAATAAGCAAAGGTTGTCTTCAATAATTATACCATACTTTTTCAATAATATTCTAATATATTTTATTATTTTCTTATGACATGTCATACATTTTCAATCATTACGTCATATGCCATTAGAAAAATATAGAACTCTTTCAAAATTAATTTAAAAATTATGTTCTAATAGTTATAATATTTTCAAACACCATTTTTTATTTAATATGTTAAAAAGTTACATCAGTATGTATATGATGATGAAATGCAGTTAAGGCATTTTATCTGGCACACAATACGTTTAAAATGTTTATTATTTTGCTGATGAACTTTTCATTTGTAGTAAAAGTAAACCAAAAATGATTTGTTGCTTTAGAATAAAAAATAATATTAAAAATTTTTATTCTTGTACTTGAATTTTAATCTTCGGTGTTTGGGATAGGTTATTTTTAATAATTCCTCCTTACAATCATTCATAGATTATTGTTTGATATATGAAACTGAAATGTGATTTTTTTGAAATTATTGAATATGAAATCATATTTATTATGAGTATAAAGCCAACGCAAGTTATAATGATAAATTATAAAAAAATATTTGTATATTTAAGAATACAGAACTGAGTACTAGTACACAAAATGATAGAGATGTAGTGATGTTGGAAATTTCGTTTCAAAGACAAATCATTTGTAAAGTTCACACTATCAGGAGCAACAACAATCCTAAATGACAATGATTAGAAAAGTGTTATAGTTTAGGATTTTTATATTTATGATCTATTAATGGTGAATCTATTTATGATTAGTTATAAGAATTCTCATTGTTAAGAATAAATGTATTCTGGGATTATAAATAATTCATTTTTTATAAGAAGCAGATGTTGTGCATATGGAGAGATATTACCTGATATTAGGTCTCCAAGGTAACCTATATACTTATTACATTTTAATTACTTTAGAGCAAAATGTTTCTGAATTATCTGCTTATTTTTGATGAAAATGAATCCAGGAAACAGCTATATGAATTCACACCATTGATTGTTAAAAATAGATTATATATTTCTGTGGTTATAAAGAAATCATTTCTTACAAGAAGTAGATGTGCGTACGGAGGGATATTAACTGATATTTACCATTAATGATACTATCTACATAAAAGAAATTGAAAAGCATGTGATATTTCTTGAATAAAAAACTACAAGTAATAATTAAAAACAGAAAAAAAAAATTCGCTGGCAAACTCTTGACATACAATAAATGTGTCTGATGGTCAAATGGGAATGTGTCAAATGGGAATGAGGTCATGCAATATTGTTTAAATTAAAAATATCCTGTTTCTAATTTAAGGAATGTTGGAAAACCCTGAAAAATGAAAAGTTTAGTATTTGCAAGGAAGTACAAGGACATACAACAGATACGATTGGGAAGGCAACCCCTGTTTTAGAGCGGAAGGCTCTTTCACGCATTCTTCTTATTTTCCAAATATTTCTTCAAATGATTATCGATTATTCCGTGTAAGAAAAAATGAGAAATGAATAAGACATTTCTAATGAAGAGATGAAAACAGAAATGACTAATTTTTTTTATAAAGTTTGGACACTTTATTTCAACAATATATATAAGCTTATATTCCTTTACAGAAAGGATTACACATACAGGGGTACTTAGATAGAGCATAATTTGCTTCACACTATGAAAAGCTGGGTTGGTACTTCACACATATTATGTTACTCACAAGTATAACCATTTAATGATAAAAATGTCACTCTTATATAATTTGTGTGTGTGTGTGTCTGTACTAAATAACTGTGTATGACTAAAATTAACACAAACCTAAATATCAATTGAAGGAAATAAATAAAAAATCAGAATTTGAAATTAAGGTGTGAACAAAAAAAAATTAAATAAACTTAAATAAGTATGCAGAATAAAAGACCTTAATATGAACTTAAACTACTAAATTCACATAAAAAATGTGTCTTTTACAGAATTGTCATTCTATAATTTGGATTTGATGTAAATATGTGAAATAAATTTGTTAAAAATTTAAACCACTAATCAAGCAATGTTGAAAACTAATTTTACACTTTAGACACATCTAATCTGATTAAGAAAAAGAAAATACATTGAAAATTTATTAAATATAAGAATCCAATAGTTGTAGTTAAAAAGATGAGAGATCATGTATTTTTTCTTTTCTGTAGTGTATTCATGTTGTTGTTGTCGTGTGCCAGCCAGGCTGGCAATATGGGGTGCGCTGCTTTACTTTTTAAAATGAACCGCAATTGGGTGAGGAGTCCGACTTCCTCAGTACACACATGCCATAGGTACCCGTTTATAGGGTAGGCAGGTAATTTGACTTAAAATCCTTGTATTCTTCAATAGGTTTACTTGACTGAATTCATTAATAGGGTAAAAAAATATAAATATTTGTTAATTGTTATTCAGTAATAAACAACAATATTTCCATGCACTAATCTGAGAGTAATATTCTTTTAAACATTTCTAAGATTAAACTCAATAAACTATATATCTAAAATAATGAATACTGAATGGTAATATATCCAGTCATTCTGATTTTGAATAAAACTAGAACTGTAGGATATTTGGTCAAACATACAATTCTTTTTCTGAATCTTTACAAATCGAAGTATTTATTATACCAATATTGTTCCCCAAACTGTCATTTTTTTGCTTTGGGGTAATATGTAATATAAGAACTCAGAACAAAGAATATATTGTATTCTACTGTAAATTATCATTAGTTGGCATATAATATACAAATAAATGCAGAATGAGTAAGTATGGTTTGTGAAAGGGGAAAGTAACCACATGAAAAAAAACATTTACATATAGTTTTTTTTGCATATTGTCATACAACAACTATTTGAATAACTCATTTTTAGATTTATCAACTAATGTAATATTTATATTTTTATTATCTACATTTTTCCCAAAATATAACTATAAGCAATTTTCTGTTTTCCACAGTCAAAGATCCCTAAAACAAAGCAAAAGGGAAAATTTTGATAAAATTCGAACACTTGTTGAGATACATAGATTTTTTCACGACAGGAATGCAAACAAATCGATTGGGGGAACGAAATTTTTTAAAATATTACTTTTCTAGCTTTACAGCTGAACCGCCTAAAATTTTATGATATTTTGTTAATTTATGTTTCATTAGAGTAACATAGTGTGAGGTTTACAATAATTTGAAGAATTCATTTTGTTTAAATTGCATGCAATGAAAATTCAGAGAGAACTTAGTCAATAGGGCTTTTCTTAATATTATGTCCAAACCGTTCATATTAGTGCAATATGTGATTGTAATGACTAAATTTCAAAAGAATCGAAAATTAACTTTAACAACCAATTTTGAGTGTCGGTCTTTAATAGAAGTAAATGTTTAAGCTAGTGGTCCAAGCCCGTAATATGTTTTACGGCTTTGGTTTTCAGTGTGAACGTGTATTTAGTTTACGGGTAAAAATAGCGATTTGTAAAAAGTAACGATATTTACTATTTTTTTTAATTACATTTATCATTTTTTTACTTAGCTTAATGATACGATTTTTAAAACTTTGTTTAAAATGCTATTTTACACAGGGAGGTATCACATATAGTGATCAGGTGTGGAAAGCTTCAAAATTTGCTTTAGATATAAAGCAATAAAATTGGAAATATTAAATTAAAGTTAATCGAATTTTTTAAGTTTAATGAAAGTTATTAAGCTAGAATTTCTTTCGCTCACACTTCAATGCCTTTCCAAGATGCGGCATACTGAGAAAACCGAAGTCAAGTTCGCTAGAGTAGTTTAAAACAATACCTTTTCAAAAATTGGAAAAAATGAACAAAGATCGTTATTTAAAAAACACACTGAGATGAATAATACACTATAAGAAAGAAAAGAGATCCAATGTTTTAACTTTCTTTTCTGACTCCAGTTGTTATGCATAGTGAAAATTTTAAAAGAAAAAAAAATAATCGCGCGTCTACGTTCTGAAATTAACCAGAGCTCCATAGTGATGAACACCGCAGTATAAGCAGTGAATTCAAATCAGTGTTAATTATAATTCAAATTAATTGCAAATGCTGTAATCAAAATTTTGAAAGGACGCATAGTTTTTAAGTTATCCAGAGGCCATCATTATGGCTTAAGTTTTATTCCCTTATTTACAGCTGTTTTCAATTTAAACCCAAATAAAAATTTGTTGACAAATATAGTCAGAATTTCATTCATATAAATAATAAATAGGTAAAAGTTTAATTTGTTGATAAAAATATCATATGTACAATATAAATTTTCAACAAACTTTTTCATTTGAATTTAGAGAAATCTCATCTTAACATTTTCTAAATAATGAAATTTACTTATTTAATATATCGGTGCAATCAATCAATAACCGTGTACATCGCAGATCTTATATTCTGTTAATGACATGCATTTTAATTCACAAAAATATATTTGCGTGATAAATGTATTTGTTGCATTATATATTTATCATTAAATGTTATATTTTTAAAAAATTTAACTATGATTTTATTAATGATTTATTATGATTTAATAAAGATTTTTTGAACATTGAAAATAGTATTTTTCATATAAATTTATTTCTAATATGCTATTAAAAGTGAGTAAATTATTATGAGGAAAACGGACAGATTATTTTAAATTCACTTATTTAAGTTCTTACTGCAGATCCTAACAAATTTTATTATAAACCTGAAGCAGCTTAATCGAAACTAAAACTCTTAAACTTTGCGCATAAGAGAAGTTAAAATAAAAAGTATGACAGCAAAAATTTCTTTTAATTTAAAAGCATTTTAGATGAAGCTCAGATTTAGAAGTGTGTGTCAGGTAAAAAAGAAAAATCAATTTCCAAAAGTATTAAATTCATTTAAAGTTATATATATATATATATATATATATATATATATATAATTATTATGAAAGGTATTTCATACAAACACATAATAATTTTCATAATTATTATAAAACACATTTTTCACCCAATTAAATATTTTACCTTACACATTAATAGAATACTTGTGTTTCAATATTACTTTATATTTTCTTGTATATTAAAACCAAACCAAATATAGTTAAATATGCCGCTTGAGGAATTTTTCGTAAAATTATAGTTCTACAAAAAAAAAAAAAAAAGTAACAAAATTCACTTGCATATTTTTGGCATACAAAGATCTCAAGTATTAAAGTACACACAGTAAGCTATAATACCTAGCGACTAAAATCTTTTAGGGTAAATAAAAGATTGATTTAATATTTAGAATAGTGAGAATTAATTTTGAATCTGAACGAATACGTATATTTCGTGTTTTAAGTTAATTAAATTTTGTTCTTAAAATTTTCAATTGAAACATTTTAAAAGGTTTTAATTAAAAATTTGAATTAAAAAACATACATTAATATTCATATTATCAAATTTCCTTAAAAATTCTAGTATATTCTATATCAGAAGATAGCATTGGTGATGAAGAAATTTATGATTTAATTTCATTAACTGTACATACTGTCTTTAAATGTTTTTATTTTTTATTAAGTCCATAGAGGGAATATACTAGTTTTAAAATTGAATTTATATGTTGACCTTTTCTTATTATTAGTACGCATCAGATATATATATATTAAACTTTTAATTAAAAGTCTCGTCTTGTATCTTAGACAAAATCATGTTGAAAAAAACTACTAATTTCGAAAAATAAATAATGCATAGTAAAACAATTAGACTTCAATGATTGTTAAGAGTACTGCCATCACATAAAATATGCATGATTCCTAATTACTTTAAGGAACTATTAAAATTATTTTTCTTTATGAATATAAGTTCTTATGACAGGATGTATCTAATGATATCTAATTACCAGATATCATCAAATGTCAAAGAGTGCCTAATAAAATTGAGTTCGAATTAAGAATTGAATACTATTACTTAAATTAGAAAAAATGATTATCTCTCTTTCCTCAACTTCTGTTAATAATGATTTTAGTACTTCCGATGCTCAAAAGAGTGAGAAATTCGACATTCAATTTTGAAGCAGCCGAAACAGTTAAATCTCTCTAATAGTCAAAAAATATTGTGACATTTTAAAAATCCTCTTATATTGATTTTAGCATCTCTTTTTTCGTCAGTGACTGATGATGCCAGCAAGGAAGAAGATAACAACAGAAAGGGGGAGGGGACTGAAAAAAAAGCGCAAAAAGAGAGAGAGTTTTGGGGATGGTCTTTTTCCAAGTCAATGTGGGTCATCCTATGGAGCTTTTAACTTTAATCCGTCATTATCACTTAAGCCGCTTTCGGCCAATAAATCATTCTCTGTTATCAGATAAGAGAAAACAAAAGAGAACGAAAATAATACGATGAAAAAAAAAAATAAAAGAGGAGGCTGTGAAGAACTCTCTCCTATGAATATTTTAATAGGATAAAACCCATATCGCACTTATCATTCCCACTTTTGCTGTTAGATGGCATACGGAATTGGGTAATTCATCAAAGCAAAAATTAGCGGCATCTATCGGTTTTTAATAAAAGCTTTCTGTCTATGAGGAGATAATACAAGTAATCTCTCTTAGCTTATAATTCGATTAATTGGTTTTATTTTTTTCATATATTCCTTATTCTCTTGTGCATACAATATAATTATTAAGGTTGTCAATTCGAAAGAGACCCGTTGTTCTGTAAGATAATAGTTTTGAATGCTTTGTAATTAGAGGCTGTTCAGGTAGCAGCTTCGATTTTTCTTGCATATTTAAGTGCGAAGTGGGGAAAAAACTGATGAGAGCAAGAAGAAATCGCACATTATATCGCAAATCTCAATATTTCATTGGATTTGTGTTATTTTTTATGGCCATAATTAAATTTGTTTTTCAATAAACCAATAAATTGGATTATAATTTTGAATTGAAGATAAAAATTACATAAATTAGTTACTGAGAGGTAAAATAAGGATTGCTGAAAAGATATATGAGTTTTGAAGGTGAATAAAGAGACATGAAATTCAATTTATGAAATGTACAAAAGGATTTCAATTTTTTTCTATTCAAAAAGTTCTTTCTCAGTTTACAGTTATTCATGTTTATATACTTATCATTGGTTTCTTAAAAATGACTTGTTTTGGGTTTCTTTGTATGAAAAGAGAAGCAATGATAAAAAAACCTTCAAAATGAATGAATTTTGATGCATTCAATTAGTGAAAAAGGTACAAATATGAATTTTGTGAACTCTAAAAGATATTAAATGCAGTTTATTAATTTATTTGAATTGTACACTTAGATCGAAACTTCAGTAATAGATTTTCTAATGTTTTATGATTATATAAGTATGATATTTTGAATAAAATAATAAAGGTATTTGCCTTATAGGATTAATATTTTCATTTATTTTTAAAATTAAATAATTTTTATTTTCAGTTCTTAAGATTAAATTTCGAAAATAAACTTTGCTTTATTTTAAAAACTCTATTGAAGCCCAGTGGCGCAGTGGTAGCTCATCGAACTCCCAATCCACAAATCCAAATCTCGATCCTCGGGCTGGAAAAGCTTTTCATCCCTTCAGTGAGTCTATAAATTTGGGTTCCAAGGATATTTGGGAACCAAACTCTTAGTGCTGAGCTGACCACCTAAACGAGATATAATCTTCGCAGCTTCGGGCCCTCAGTCAAGTAAACAAGTATGGGAAAATTAGACGTTTACTCTCGTAGAAGTTGTCGTTTCACTGAGTTTTCAAACCCTATTATCATTTATATTGATTCATTAATTTTTCTATTTGATATCTGTTAATATAGAGGATAATGAAAAGCTACTTCAAAACAACAACTTTGTTATTTGTAAAATGATAATAAACATTTTAGTTGGAAATTTCACAAAATGGTCAAATGTCTGCAGTCTTTCTAACAGCTTTTAGTATAATCCACCTGTTTTAATGAATGATTGTCTTTCAGTAAAATTTAGGAAATTATTTTTCCATTTTTGTAGAAAGTTGATCTGGAAGATTATGATAATAAAAAGAGTTCTTGGTCTAATAGAAATATATTGTCTGAGTTTGATAAATTGTTGGGGGCATGCCGACCAACCCATACGCTTTAAATTTAATTTCAAGCATCTTCCCTACAAGATGAGTTGTAGGAGGTCTGGCATTTTGTATTAAAATTGAATCATTATCAGTTGTAATTTATAACTTAAGGTCTTAATATTTCGTCTGTGTTATTCTTAATATTTCGTCAGTATATATTGTCATTTTGAATTTATTATGCAGGTTCAAACCTCCTCTATGCTCATTCCATTTCCACCACCAACCAACCATACCTGTTATGTGATTTTTATTTTAAGAATGTGTGTTTATTTCGAGTTTCCCTCTTCTTCCATACTAATACATGTATGGTATAATACTTCAAATTGAATCTGACTCATAATTGAGTTCCATTTAACTCCATCCATTTTGCATCCAATCTCGTTGCTTGAGATCCCATCTATTTCAGTTCGCATGATGTATTAAAGTAACATAATTCACACGATTGGCTTAATTTATAGATATTATTCGGACAGAATCTATTTCATATAGCTTGGCTTCAGGTCCTTCGTTCTGTTGCCGAAGTAAACCATTATTACAGGTGAGTAGTTAGTCTATCTCATCAAACCGTTACCAGTCTGTTATTGTCATTTAATTCCGATCAACTGGTAAATCAGATATTATGCATTATGAAAACAAATAAATATTCATATTCCTTGAAATCAATTCTGCATTCTTGAAATGACATATCTTTATTTTATAATTAAGTGCACTTCATTATGATTGCTCAAATTCAACTTTCGTTAATCCACCAAGTCACTATGCATTTAGAATACCGCTGGCAGAGACGATCCTTCATGCCATGAAGGATATGCTGTCATCTGACCTACCTATTTTAATCCAGCTCATACCATCAACCAACATAATATGTAATGTGATTTTTTTTCCTTTTTTGTATACGATTGCTTCCTTTACATCTTACCATAATATGTCTAATATCAAACTCCAAACCGAGCCTTCATCTGTAATCTCAGAAAACTCCAGTAACTTCAATACCAAACTCAATGTTCAATAGCTCATTTTCTTCCGGTCATCTTTTCAGCAGAATGCACAGTCAATGTATATAGAAGTCACGCTGATTAAGCCCATTTTGGATGGTTAATCTTGAAATTCTTATTGTCTGTTCTTAGAACTGAGTAGCATTGCCTTCAATGCTTAGAGCAGTTGTTAACAGGATATTATAGCCTTTTGTTATGATAGTACAAGCATAACCTTGTCATAGACAATTTTTATTTCTTGCAATCGATTTAACTTCTTGAAATTATGTTCTTTGCCATTCCAAAGTCCTCCAATAATACTTCGAACCAAAAACGACTTCAAAGTTTCATCATACATTGGAGCATACCACGATGTCATGACTCTTTAAACCATTTTTCAAAGCAGATACTGAACAAAGGAAATTCAAAACTGAGACAGGGGAAAAGAAAGAAGCTGTGTGTGTGTGTGTGCGTGCGTGCACCAAAATTACTGTTTCTACCCTTCTATCCATCTTCTATCTTTGAACTCATGAATATTTATTTTCATTTAAAATTTTCATCTAATGTTTTCTGCTAAGTTTTAAATTAAAAATGTTTTATATGATATTAGTTACAGGTGTAGGTAAATGTTTAATTTCTTTAAAGACTCTCTTAATTTTTGGTGTAGAGTCCATTTAAAACTAAGCATGAGTTTCTTATAATTTTATTATCCTTCTATTTCATATTAAATCTTACTAATATATATTATCAACCATTTTGTCATAATTGTTCTAGAGTGAACATTAATTTACAACGTAGTCCTCGATGATTTATAATTTTTCTCTATTTGTAATGATTTATTTGTTCTCCATTCTATTCTACTTTAATATCGCGTTATGGGCTGCCTGATAGTCTAAGGCATTTTAATAAAGTTCACAAATTTAATAAAGTTCAGCAATTTACTTCCCGGAGGATTTTTCATAGATAGTAGGCTGCTTTCACATGTTGTAAAGGAGAAGTCCAGGAAAACTTCCAAGCACCTACAATAACCAACATGTATGCAAGTGACAGAAATGCAACATCCCTCTACCGTTGTTCAACAGTGGTTGAGATTGAGCCCGGGAACTTTCTCTCTAAAGAATGGTGTCCTATCACAATATCATGATGAGCCCCTTCATCTACTAAAACATATCTGCAGGAGAATATTATAATAGATCTATTGGAGAATTTTAAATATTCCGAGATTTCATTTTGAAGAGAACACTAACGCTATAGAAGTTAACGAAATCGCAAGATAAATATTAAGAAAAAGTGAGGCTTAGATTACAAAATACGAATTAAATGGTTTGACTATACGTTTACTCTTAAAATATTTACATAAGTTGTGTGCCGTTGGCTTTACGTGATTTGAAGCGCATTTATGTTATTCATGAAAAATAATATGCTTGCATATTTAACATTTATTCAGATTAAGAAAGATGCAATTAAGTTATTTTTTTATACCTCATTCATCTTTTTGTTAACTTTTTTTTTAAAGACTGATTCAATAAATCTTGACAAATCCTTCGTTAAGCCTTTCTTTATCCAGGTCACTTTACATTGCACAATACAGCTGCTGAAAATTTTATTACTCTTTAATGACAAGGATTTTTGGCTTGATTCTTTGCGTTTGTCTTATTTTCAGTGAGATTTTAATATAAAAGCCCATTCATAACTTTTGCGTTTTCTTTTTGTAATATAGTTTTCTATTGATTATTGTTGTTAAAATTACTGAAAATGAAGCTTAAAGCTGTAATATGTGTGTGAGTGTGGATTACGTAAATTAAAATTCCTTCTCCTAAATGAATTTTTGTGGAAATGTGAGAAAATAGCTTAATTAAAAAATATCTTTATATTTATTTCTATGAAGTAATTTTTAAAAATTTTCTCCTACTATTTTGTTTTTACATTATTAATGTTTTTTTTACTTCTTTCGATTCAAATTGTATGTATGGAAATAATATAAAGTACCTTTGATAAAATAAATATCAATTAATGAAATCTTATTGGTATACCTAATAATTTCGATACTTTTATGTAAGTGTGTGAACACACAGCTTATTTCTTTTCAACATTTTTCTAGTATGTTTTAAACGAACTTATATATTTTTATGTAAATTTAATTTTGGTTTAAATTAAATTTACTTGTAAGTATCATTTAAAATATTTCTCCCACAGCAATTTAAAATAGATTCCTTCAGAGAAAATATACATGCTTTCTATTTTTAGCAAAATAATACTCTGAACTATATATACATAAGACGATTTTTTTAGATATCATTTCATCTTCATATATTTAAGCTTCATGGTTTTATGACAATTCATCCATTTATTTATAGTTTCATTTTGACATTGAAATATTGTTTGCAAGTATGTGGCATTGCTCTACAAGGTTCTATGTAATTTATTTGATTTAAATTACATAGATCTTTGTAGAGTAATATGCCACGTAGTAGCAAACACAATATATTAGTTTGGGGAAAAAGAAATCCATTATTTTTACGTGAATTTTTTGTAACTTCTTTCAGATTCGCTTTGTAAAAAGGTTTAAAACAGTTTTCATGTAGATTTTTAGGTCTTGTGCAAAGCTACGACTGCTGACATGCTGTCAAGTTGATAATTTTTGATATTGATATTGATTTGATATTTGATTGATTTGATATTTTATAGACATTCTCGACGATGTTGTATCCATGCGAGGTGCATCTTTAGCATCCAAATATCCAAACGGAATCGACGAAACCAAAACTGTTCGCAACTGGTTGTTACAGTCATATATAGGACGATAAACACATTTCACAATTTTAGCTACCTGGTTAGCATTTTCGCCATTATAAAAGAAAAACTAAAATGTATCGAATTTTCTGTTTGTTGTCTTCTATTTTTAAAACTTTGTACTCATAACTGAATTAATCAAACAAAAAACCGCAAAGAAATACTTTAGTGTCAAATGTCACCTTTCCAATGAGCATAAATTTGAAATTGTTTGATAGATACCTCACGAGAGAGCGATCACTACAGACGTCTACCGAAAAAATAATGGATAACTTTTTACCCCAACCTAATATATTTGATTTAAAATTACATTCATTTTTTTGGAAATTAGTTATTTTACAGCTGTCTCAGTAATTTCTAAGTGATCTAAACTAGCTAACGCCTACTACGCTCTCAAAATGCATATAAAAACATTTTTTTGAAAACTAACTTAATATTATTATTTTACATCATATAAACTTATACATAAGTAAATAGTATTTATTGTAAACAGAATTTGCGCAACACTCCTTTTATTTAAATATTAATCATATTAATTTTTAAAATTAAATTTATTTTGATATATTATCTAAAATTAATAGTCTCCTGCAATTAAAAATTGTTTATTTATCACTGAATGCCTGAAATATTTAGCTGATTTAAAAAGTTTAAATATATAACTAATGATAGCATGCTTGTTATAGCCAGTTTACAGCACTTATGTCGAGGCATTATTTACCCAAAGAATAGTGAGAAACAGTTATCAGATAATTAAAAGCAAAGGAATTATAAACAGAGGTGACTTTCAGACAACATTTTTGTTTGACTTGAATCACGAATTCAAGATGATTTCGGTCAATAGCAAATTGCAGATTCTGTGGCTCTGAGACTTGAATAATTTTGAGAACCAGCAATTTAGTTTTCAAGTGGAAATCAAATAATTTGGCCAAATCATGGCACGTACTTTGGTCGATCACTATGACGAGCTCCTGAGTGATTTTTGCAGCAATTCGCTGAACGCTTATTGCAGCCTAATGGTTGGTATTGGTCTTCAGAACGAAATGTCACATGTTCGATTCAAGCCACTGTTGTATAACGGTGATGGGTGTCTTGTTTCTGGCTTCAGCATGCACCTCTAGTGGGAACCAAGCTTGGGAGTTTTCCAGGATTCCATTTTTGCGACACGTGAATACGACCGACTATCTTTGATAAGTTTTTCTGGAAGGCAATTTACGCGGGGAAAAATTTAATGAAGTGGATTCAAGTGTGTTATCTTCATTGCTTTAAGAAATTGAAACTTTATAAAAATATTGATTATATTAAAGAAATTTTCATTCTTAGTCTCATGTAAAACTTCGACCGTTATTTTTATGGAAACCCATTACTCTATTAGTGCTGTGTGTATACGTGAAACATGTCATTATTTACAACAAATTAGAGTCAATTACCAAAGCAATGCCACTTGTCTGTAATCTTGAGCAAAGAATAAGAAAGGTTAATAATTTCACATAAGCCATTCCTATTTTTCGAGATGGAAAAAAATTTTCCTGTATTCTGTAGGTTTTGTTCAGCACAATGCTTTTATTTTAAAACTCAAATTTAACAAGTATCAGTTGAATCAGCAAAAGAAAATCAAAATAAAATAATCGGGCAAGTTTTCTAAGTTCAATTTGTATGCAAATTTTGCTCATAATTATATGTACATTTTAATGAGGACATTTTTTATGTCATAGTTCTAAGGTATTTTTGACGCTAAATAGTGGATAACCAGTTTATTTGATAATTACAATGATGAAATATTTTGAATATTCACAATATGTTCACCTTCCTGGAGATCCCCCCCACAGGCTGCAATATATGCATTACTTATGTTAACTCGTAATTGAAACAAAAATATTTACTTTTTTCCGACACCACAGTAGGAGTAAAATGTAAATGGATTATATTTATAAAACAAAAAAGGAAGGAAACCTCGTAAACTATTCTACGTCCATTCTGATAAGTGTAAAGAAGAGAACAGAAGTACAACGATTATCTTTCATCATGTAGCAATGCATAGAATCTTATCTGACTAATTTCTTAGTAAAAACAAGGTCGTTTCCCTAAAACAACGATGAGCTCACTGCATATATTTTGACAAATTATATATTAACGAGATCAGTGAATCCAGATTAATTTTACAGAACTCAGACTACAAGAGAGAATTGTGACTCACATTTACAAAACTGAACTCTGTGACATGACAGTTCAGTGGGGTTATAGCTTCAGTGCCCATTTTCGTGACAGAAAGCCCTGGAGTACAAAGAAATGTCCTGATTACGTGGTCAGCCTAATGTAAATTCTCAGTATTTAGATCCCAAACATATTTGGTACTTAGTTTTATCGACCTACTAAAGGAATGAAAGGCCCAGCTAGAGGAATTTTGCCTAGCTCAAGAACAGAACCTAGGACCTCTGCCTTGAGAGTGTGAAGCACTACCACTGAGCCACATTTACTACCACTACAAAAATCTCTGGGAAATTATTATTTATAATACCTCACTAAAAGATAAATTATTAAAATGCTTTTATTGATTCAGCAATGTACTCTTATTAGTGTAACACTTGAAATAATTATAGAATAAATCAGTATTAGTGAAATAAATTATTTGTTTTACACTTTGCAGTTTTCAGTTAAAAATTTAAATGAATAGTCTATCTTACTCATTGTTTATGAATATCAATGAAAACTTTGATTTTTGTGCTATGAGGAATCTAAAAAATATTTTAAAGAATGAAAAAATTACACATGCATAAGCACAAATGAACTTCAAATATTAATACAAGAAAAATTAAGAAACAATTTGTAAAGAAATATTATATAAACTCACAATTAATCTTGGAGGAGTTATTATAAGCAATGACAATCTATGAATAGATAAAATCTTCCATTAAAGACTGAAATGATTAACATTTCTTACCTTAAATGAGCACTCTTATTGAATGGTGAAAGGTATATTTGAAAAGTATGAATGACTACTGCGAATGATGTTTTTTAATGAGAGGATCCATAACATAAATTGAAAATTTAATATTTAGTTTCAAGGATTTTTTAAAAAGTAATGAAACATGCTAATTTTAATTTGTTCAACAAATTTTGCAGCTTATACTATTACCTTAGAAAAATTTACAACAGTTGTATTCAAGAGAAGTCATCTTTACTTTTCCCCTTCATTTACCATCTGTAGTTTCTTTCCTGTATCGAAAGAGCTTCATGTCAAGTGACTGATGTTAGATTGTGACAATCAATTGATAAAATATTTTTTAAATCTTAGAAATTTACTAGGAAAAGGTAATGGAAATAATTAAAAATCCTTAGAGGAAAAAAGCGAAAAATTTATGAATTTCCTAATGTATTTCATATATTTGCTGTAAGAGCTTAAATCTAATGATGCTCATATATGAAGAAAAATTCAATAACTCAGTTTTTATGCTAATAGAGATAAACAATTTGATATTTTTCAATTCTTTCATTAATATAAAGAATAATGTCAGGAAAAATTTAATCGTTATTAACAACATGTAAAATGCGGTCATGATTTATAAGGAAAATATACGTAACCAAATGCTCAAATTCTGTCTTATTCTTCAAGGAAAAAGTAAAGACTTTATGAGGAAAAAAACTATTAAGTGCAATAAAAAAATACCATTTATTCTATGTAACATGAAGCAGATTGAATTTTTCTCATTAATTCAGAGATAAAATATTTCATTTTATATACTTTCTTTCTTCGTTTACTTATTTTTAAGAAAAGTATTTCCATAATTCACTTTTCAAGTTCTTTTATGAGATAGGAGCCTTTTAGAAATTATTCTTTTTTTTTTCAAATATTCTTATTTTTCCTGCTCCTTACGTTTAGATTTTACTATTTTTCTTCTTTTCAATAAAAATTCCTTGACTTTCCTTTAATTATTTTCCTTAAATAATGCCATTCAACCTGTAAATACAATATTTGTTTTTTTATATTGCTTGCTAACATACATACACATACCTGCAATATATATATATATATATATATATATATATATATATATATATATATATATATATATGTGTGTGTGTGTGTGTGTGTGTGTGTGTGTGTGTGTGTGAATTGTATTGAAGAATGCCCTATATATATAAATTTTATGAATTTACTAATTATTTACAGCTTTTTAAACAAGTACTATAGTTATGGTTTACAAAATCCACAAGCTAATTATTTTAACAATATTTCACTTATGGTTGATATTAGTAATAGTACATATTTTCTAATTGAATAAAGAATCAATCATTTCTAAAATGAATAATTTATTAAATATTCATACAATTTGCGCGTAAAGGTATCATTCCCACATTCAAAGCACAGAAATCTTACTGTATAAACGTACATTTCTCCTTTTTTAGTAATGATAATGGTATGTATACATAAGACCACCTCAAATCCTAAATGGTAAAATTCATTCCAGACACTAATACATCTTTCTTTCTTTTAGCATTTTTACTTTGTAACTGTTTACTTGTCGAAATGTGTGCTTAGCTTCATGCACAATTCTACACGCGATTTGGTGATTGTAGTATTTTATGTTAAGATGCACTCTCACTAATGAAGTTAAAGTATTTGCTCATATTTAAGCAAAAATTACACTATTACATTATTTATTTTTCTCTTGTACACAGCATTTATTTTCATTTCCAAAGTTAATAACTGATGTTAGGAAATGTTTTTCATTGAAAAATTATTATCTTTCTTTTTAAGAAAAGGAAAAATGGAAAAAGATGATTATAGTTATTTTGTGAAGTTTCGAAAGAAAATTTTTTGAATTATAGAATGAACTCATTAAAAAAGTACATTAATTTCAATTAATACTTTATTTTGATGGAAATGTAATTATTATTAAAAAATAAATTAATGTTAATACATGTAATTGGTTGACTTGAAAATAAAATAATATTAACCACGAATTAAAAAAAAAACTATAGATGCATTTATCAAATGAAATTTGCGTACTTAAAAGAACGAAGATATCTTTAAGGACTGACAATGTAAAAAAGATCTCTCCATGTATAAAAATGTGCATACTATAAAGAAAAAAAGATCAGTTATGAAAGTTTCACAATAATTTTAAAATCCCGCTTTTTCAATGATATATATACTCAAGGGTTTTCTTGAGTATATAAGGCATTAATCCTTTTTAAAATTTTGAAATCCATCTGAAATTCAAAATTTTAAAAAGGATTAATGCCCAAAATAATTAGTTTATTTTATTTCTAGAAGTAAATTTCTTTTTGTCATTTAAAAGTTTTTGTTATATTTATTATGAATTAAATTATATAAATTAAACTGTCAAACAGTATAAAAATATTAAAATTTTTATATTTTATGTAAATTATAAACACTGCATAAAAGCTATATCGAAAATTCTATAGCCAGTAACTTTATTAAATAAAGAGAGGTGCATGATAATAGATGCATCTATCTTTATTTAATGAAGTTACTGGTAGTAGAATTAAATGTAAGATGCTATATGAAAAATAACTTAGTGAATTATTCATAACAAAGAAATTTGTGGGCTAGATACCAATATTGCTAAAATAGTTATTTTAAACTTTAATAAGCCACTTTAAATATTTCTATAATTATTTATCTCTGTTAAGAAACAAGGAAAATTCCTTAAATTGTTAGTTTCGTTAAGTTTATGAAAATTTTTCAATGAGTTTCAAATGAGTAATTAACAGGGGAACTATTTTATTTTCATTCACAAACTAAGTTAAACTTGTTTGCATTAAATTGATTTACCTATTTTGAAAGCATATGTGTGTGTGTCAATCAGATTTGTGAGATTAAAAATATATTAAAAGACTCGTTATGTAAGACACATAAATACCATCCTACAATGCTTTTGATATGCTCGTCTTTTACATAAATATAAATGTATATCTTGCATTTGAAAGCACACTTTTTAAAATTTATCTATGTCTAACATAAATCTGTCTTTCATTTGGTGTCATTCTGTCATATTATGTAAATACACAATCCTGATTTACTTTTGATGAATTTTAAAAATAGATTCTAACATTTAAATTTATGAAGGGAAATCTTTCAGATTAACATATAATAACAAACATAATAACAATGCCACAATAACTTGTTATGCTAATTTGTTATTCAAAGGAAATTAATTCCAGTTTGCGTGTATCTCAAAACTTGCTTGAGGAGGGAAACTGTCGTATTTACTTTGAAATCAAATAAAGTTTTTTCTTTTGTTTTGCAATCATTTTCTTTAAATAAATCGTCGATTATGTTATCTAAGAAAAACTTTTTAAAGTTGCTTTTGAAATAACTTATTATTATTTTTTTGAGCTTAATATTTAAGCATTTTTTTATTTATCGACTGCTATTTTTAAAATAAAAAATAAATGAATAGAAGCACTTGAAAATTAAAACGCATACGAAATGAAAAAATTAAGTAGCCTTTCTTTTCCATTTAGTATCACAGTTCAACACTTACTTTTTATATAAAGATATATTGAAAAATTCCCTTTTTCTAGAAAATTAAATTTAAAATACTTTTTTCTTCAAATCAGACCAAGAAAAAAAATTTCTGCTTGATTTCATTTGAAGAAAAATTTGAAAATACTGCTAAAATATTATTATTAAGAGGAAGTAAATTTTTCGTTAAAATACTTCAAATTTTCGTAAAAATACTGTTCAAACATTTAATATATTTCCTTGCATCAAAAATCTGCTTTATTGAATAAAATTTATTAGTTATTTTTGAAAAATAATAGCTAAGCAAAGCTCACATAATAATTTTTGAGTCTTAATTCCAAAAGGATTTGTATATAGATTTTTTAAAAATATACAGTACTTAATATTCTTACTGTTTTAAACTTAGTACCTGATTTTTTTAAAGACAGTACTCCATCCATCCGTCCAACTTTAGTGAAAACCTCACAATAAATGCTCAAAATTCTGATCTCGTGTGTCATTGCACAGTTGACACAGGCGAAGGAAAGTCTGGCTCACCCTCTCGAAGACTCCTGGTGTCGTGTTAATTTTATCCGCCGAAACAACAATTCTAGCCACCAGATCTTCAGCTAATTTCACAGACGTTTTTTACACTATAACTTATTATTATGAACTTTGCATGTGCTCACAAAAAAAGTCCAGTGGGTTGAGGTCTGGTGAGCTAGGAGGCCAAATCACAGGCCAGCTAAGTCCAATTCACTATGCGGGATATGTGTCATTCAAAATGTCACGGAACTTGTAGGAAAAATTTATTGTGGTTCCATCTGGTATAAACCACATGTATCTCTGATGGAGAATGGAACAATCTGCAATAAACTGGGAAGCATATGTTCCAAGAAGATACGGTATGTTACGCTGGCCAAATGGTCTGGCTTGAAGTAAGAGCCTACCAGGTAATCACCAAGGATACCTGCCAAGAAGTTCACGGAACATTTCTGCTGGTGTTTACGATTAGATATACAATGGGATGGTCATCAGACCAAATGTGTTAATTGGGTGCGTTGAACATGCTTTCTCTGCTGAATGTTGCCTCGTCACTAAATAATATTAATGCAGGAAATCGTGGATTGTTATTCTTCATCCTCAGCATCCACTGCACAAAGTCTGCACTTTTTGCACGGGGCTGGGATGCTGCTTTCATCGTGTAAAATATACACCACACTAATGACTGAGAAATACCCATTTCGTAAACCAACACTCGCATACTTGTGGAAGAAGCTACTTCAAATCTAGTTAAAATTGGGTCTTCTATTTCTAGCGTTCGTGCATTTCGTGAACGTTCTGCATTGCTGCTTGAGATGGCAAAAGAACCGCTTTCTCGCAGTTGTCGATCAACATTAGAAAAGGTAGGATGACTTGGAATACGACGAGTTGGAAACCGATGTTCGAATAGTCTTCGTGCTTCGCGTTCATTCCCTTTTGCTTCACCGTATATGAGGTGCATATCATCCAATTCTTAGTACATCTAAGCAACTATAGCATTCACGAAAATTTTCGGACTATGTTATCCAGATAATATTTGAAGCGATGATGCTGTGCCGCATTTAAAGAACAACATCTACTCTGATGAGCTTTCTCCGGTAACCAATAAGAGCAAAATTTAGCAAATAAGAGAATTGTTTCTTCTCAGTAAAAATTTACATACTGTAAATGTGAGATAGATTCTTGATGCGTTTCTACTTTCCTCTTTTTTACCTCTACGAGTGGAAAGTACGTAATTGTTGATTATATGAGTGGGTACTATAACCCCCCTTAATTTGAATATATACATATATTTAAAAATTTAAAAATTAAAATATGTTCAAATAGTTGTCTAGAAACAGTCTCCGATAGAATAAAAATTAATTACTAAATAAAAAAGTAAGTTGTTTTATTTATTGCAGATCCTAAAAGCGACTCAAACAATAGGCAAAAATCTCTAAAATATTCATTAAAATTATAAGATAAAATATTATACATTAATTATTCACTTAAAAAAATACAAATTAAAAACTTTAAATACAATTTCAGCAAGTAGTAATAAATAGAAATGCATTATTTAAAAATGCGCATGTACATTTCTCTCTCAGCTTTGTTTTGAAGTATATTACTAAATGTTATTAACATTCTATAAATATTTATTACAGAAAATTATAAATGTTTATATGATATACATTTTTCATCTCTTATGCCACTGTGTATAATGAAGTTGTAATTAAAATTTTAAAGACGAATACACACTTTGTGCAGACGAAAAAATTCATTTTATATTGAGGTGATATTTTATCCAATTTTTATTACATTCTTTATTACATTTTTACATATATACATCGGTACAAGTTCAAGTTTTTAATGTCTGTCTTTGAGTCATGAATTTGTCAATCTGTCATCCAAAATATTAACTTTGAACGTCACAGTAAAGTATGTGCAATTTTCAAATTGGCGATGAATTCTTTTACTTGATTAAATTAAAATTAACAATTGAACTTTCATGCTTTAACCAATTACAGTGATTACAGTGCTCAGTAAGAACGTTGCTTCTCTTATTCCAGTTTTCTTAAATAAATTCAAATTATTGGCAGCTAAATTAAATATTATTATTAACCGATATTATTTTTTTTTAAAGTTTTATAGAAAAAGTTTAATTTTAAATGCTTATGAAAGATTTCACTTAGAAAAATATAAAACAAATTAAATAGTGTTAACAGATCATTAAAAAATGAAAAAATCTATATTTGAACATTAAAATCAAATACAATTGCCCAAACAAATTAGAAAATATTTTTGCTTTTATTACTGAGAAATTTTAAAATATTTATTTGATCGCGTTTAAAATTTTATAAATTAAATATTAAATAAATTTGGAATGTTTTTAAAAGTGTTTCATTTTTAAAATGAGCATTTTATTACCGTTTAAGTTAATCATTTTTTATTTAAATGATAAGAGAAGCAAAATTTAAAATATCATTATTTGGTTAAGAATTCATTTGTTGATAATTGGTTAGTAACAAAATTTCGATATTTGAGTTAATTATTTATATAAATCTTTAATTAATTTAAAAAATCTATGGTTTATTTTTTTGAAGTTGCTTTGAATAATTCGCAGTAAATGTTCACATGGTTTTTCAAGGGATAGAAAAATAAAAATCGAAATTTCCTCATGAATAGTGGTTTAGTATGGACGCAATAGATGGCGCTGCATATTTGAGTCAAACAACATGTAATTACTCCAAGGAAGAATATCCGAATAATTAAATGCTTAAAATCACTTATTTTTCAATTATTTGGAAATTTTTCGAAGGAAAATATTGTCTGTGCTATAATTTCTTTTGATCAATAATTGTAATTTGAATATAAAATTTTGGCAATAAGTTCTTTAATCTTAGAAGAAAAAGCGATTTATTTTATGACAATTTTTATGTTCTCTCTCTTCAAATTACGCATGAAAAATACAAATAAATTATTAATATCATTTTTCCTATCTTAAAAAAATATGACCTTCAATTAATTTAATATTTTAATTTTCCTTTCACATCTTTATATAAAATGTATAAATATTTCCTAAAAAATTAAAATATGCAAAATTCGTTCAATTTACAAATTTTTGTATTAGTAAAGTGAATGCACATTTCAAGTTTTTACTACTGTTAAATTAATTTATGGTTTTATTTTGGAAAGCGAAATTAATATATATATATACATTTTTTCCTCGTAATTTTCAAAAATCAACAAAATTTTATATTAAATATTAGGAAAACAATTTACCATTAAAATTATAATTAAGGAATCTAATTTCCTATAAGAGATAAATCTAAAGAAGTAATTGGTATTTTTTTTTAATAAGCAATTATTTTGAAAGAAATTCATAATATTATTTCTTAAGTTATTAAACATTTGCTGAAAGTTCAAATCAAAGAATGACATTTTATGTCCAAAACTGCGTTGATATTTGAAACAGTTATATTTAAAATACAAATAAAAGGTCGATAACGAGATTTTTGTCGTACTTTTTCACCGTATCCATTATAACTTTCATTCTTGAATTTTTAAACGCAACCTTAAAAATAATATAGTGCAATTATTTTTTAAATTTAAATTGGAGAATACAAATATATATATATATATATATATATATATATATATATATACTAAATGATGTATAAAAAGATGAAAATTTATTTCTGATGCATTGTATATTTGGACAGTTTAAATTCTTTAACATACTCTAAAAATGTGAAAAAAATATTTTCTGTTACGCACATTTAAGCGAAATAAAAAAGGTATCATTTTATTAAGAAAACACATATTTATAGAACAGTTTAGTTTTAGATTTTAATCTTTCTGTATAGCTAGACCTAAATGAATTAATGATTAAAATCTCTTTGCGCAATATATATTCGATATGAAATAGATATTTGCCAACAAATTTATATTATGCTTACAGTCGAATGGGAATTATATTATTTCTCTGAGCGTATTGTAATTCATATTTTTCTTATATAAATAAACCTATAGCATATGTATATTATAAACACATTATAAATGTAAGTCCTTTTGATAAGGATGGCCTTAGGTTTTTAAAGAGAACTTAGGATTTGTATGGAAGAAACATCTGATATCAACATATCCTTTGTTAAATCAAATTGATTAGCATTAATTTAGGGTTCATCTTAACAATAGTATGATTTAGTAGAATAAACTGTCAAATGAAGAGATAGCACTATGTAATTTCCATTTTTATACGGTGATTAAGCAAGCAGATTGGGACAAACAAATAAAAATTTCTACTGAAAATCGAGTCTATTTAGAAGTATAACAAAAACGTCGATTTTGTATGCCACTGTATGCGTTATCAACAAAATTAAAGCAATTTTAGCTCATTATGCCTTTCTACTCCCTCCAACCACTGCGGAGTGAACACTTGAGCATGCCTCGCGCATGACACGCCATTCCAAGCTTCCATTCTAATCATTTTCATCGACTTCTGTGGATTGGAAAGGAGACACGCGGCCCTCTCATGGGGCCTGGCTTATAGCACACAGAAAGCAAACGACTCTTAACGACCGGAGACTATAGCTTCATTTTTATTTTTTCCCCTTCCTTTCCTATTCATCGGTCTTCATTTGCGGCTATTGCTGTTACTAATCAATAAATTACCCTCTGTCGTTAATGGCACGTCGTTATTACACGCCCACCAATATTTCACTATTGCGTGAGACACGGGTTGTTATTCCATCGGCGGTTTTCTCGATTAAGCAGTGTGTCATGTTATTACTAAAAAAGTGAATTTAGTCACTCTGTGATGGGGAGGAAGCAAAAGAAACGAATGCACTCCAAGCGAGTTATCAGATAGTAATATAAACTTAATTATTTTGAGTTTTCACACTGTGATCAAGTCTAAGTTTATTTTAGTTTCTGATTTGAAAAATTTTAACTTTTTAAAGGCAAACTATTGTTAACTATGTAGTAGTGTCCTCTTGCAGTAAAATTTTAAGTTATATATATATATATATATATATATATATATATATATATATATATATATATATATATATATATTGTTCAAAATTAAAAATTAAGGTTACATACATAAAAAATGAGAAAGTTCAGCAAAATAATAAGTTTGATGCATGAAATTTCGTATATTAGAAAGTTTGACGTGAAAGTTTGATACTTTTTGCTAAAAGGCTGGAAGAGTAACGAAAGTATTTGTAAAAGAATTTAATGCAAGAGCAAGGTGCATTTTTTTTTCAAAATAGAATTTATACCATTCGTTCCATACTGCTTTGTCTTTATTTATACTCATAGTTATTTCATCTAATAAAAGGTGTTTTCAATTGGACAGCACTAGCAGAGAGTTATCAATAGTCATTGCAAACTCTCATGTTTTTAATGAAATTTTGGATCAACAATTATAGTAGTAATTATCATTCTTAAAAAAACGCTAACTTTAACGCTTTTGAACTGTCTTCGGATGAAGTTCATCAACTTCCAGTGTCTCGTTCTAGAATATCTCACAAGAGTGGTAGGAAGTACTCTAGGAAGAGCCATCTATGGAATTAATGTCAGGAGATCTTTCTGATCACTCTATATGGTGAATACTTTCTTCTTGTAGATAATCATTGACAGGTTAATCTCTATGTGGTTGGGAGTTGTTTTTCATGAAAACAAACTGGTCTTCCTTAGTTTCTTGAAAAAGTCCCACTTAGGTTTCTAATGTCTGATCTTCATAACGTTTTGATATCACTATACATGCAAAGAAGATTTGGAGCAGTGCACGAGCGTTTGAAACAAGGATGCTGGTGCCACACAAGGATATTGGTGACACTAATGCAATTTATTTCTCTGGTTTTTGTTGGCTATTTATTCAAGTTCATACTGAAAACTTGAATCAGATGAAAACTTGTGGAATATATTTTTGTTTGCTGAATCTTGGCTAGTCACTCAATAGGTCAAAGCAGCAATCTTCATTTGTTTAACAGTGGTATTCCTGGCTCCTAGACGGACGGAATATCCTGTAAAAATATGTAAGGGGAACCCATAAAACTTATCTTTGGACACAAAGGTTCTTTTTAGACATGGTATGGCTCGATTTTATTGTTCGAGGCAAAGCAGCAAGGCATTGAAACAGCTTTCTAATAACCATATTTCTATAGTGCTATGCATTTAAGGCCACATAACAATGTTCTAAATGTGTTGAGACACTTGGGGGATTTTGTCAGCTATCTTAGTGATCATATATGGTTATTGAATGATTAATTGATATTTGAAACTGTTGTCCTCTTTACTTGACATTTGTAACTAAGGAGGGACTTTCACTTGTAACTGCTGATCAGCTTGCCTATCAAGGCTGTCCATTGCAATGCATCACTTAACCGTTTCTATGTTGTCCTTGTAACTGCAATATATGAGGATTGATTCTTTTTAAAATTGCATTCCACGAGCAAATTTAGCTGTTTTAAAAAATTTCCACTTTGTAGCTTGTAATTCTCCTACCCACTTTACTGGTCGCTAACATTGAAATCATTTCCTACATGACACTAAATATATCATCACACGCTTTTAAAGTATTAATTGTAAATAATGCTTCTATTTATTGCGGAAAATATGTTTGTAACTTAATTTTGGTCTCAAAAATAATGATGATTACACACACACACACACATATATATATATATGAACATTATTATCATGTAGAAGAATTAAAATAATATCAACGTATTCTTTTTTTATTTTTTTAAAAAAAAGATGTACAAAATCAGTTTTGTTTCTGCTAAGTATTTATGTATATGACTTCAATGTGAAAAAAAAAGAAAAAAAGTAAAATGAATTTCAAGTCTTTATATAAAAATGTTTTATTTTTAATGCAATGTTATAAAAATATTTGATTCTTATGTTCAATTTGATGACATAAAACTGACGAAAGCATTATTTTTAACAATATTTTAGTTTTACAAATTTTGTTTTTTTTTATTGTTTTATAAATAAATCAAAAATAATGAAGCGAACAGTTATCAGAGCTCTAAAACAATTTACAAGAAATATCTCCTTATTGAGTGACTTTCTTTACACAAATATGTTGCGCTTGTTGTATGTTGGCATCACCTGAAAATAAAATATGATTAAAAGTTTATTAGACAAGCATAGAAATAATTCTGTATATAATATGAACAGTTTAAAAAAGGGTGGTATTGTGCTGAAAAATTATTTTTATCTGGGAATGCAAGAGTGTATTCATAGAAAAAAAATTATGTACAGGTAAACTTTATTACTTTTTTTTTTTTTAAGAAATTAATCATTATTTTATGAAAAACTTAAAATTATAATTATATAAGATATCTTTTTAAATATCAAGTTATTGATATCTGAATCTATTGTGTATTGCTGATGTCATCAACGTATATGAAAAAACGGAATTTATTAAATTTTAATGCTGGGTAACCGTAAGCTTCCAAATTTGAAATTTTTGATTAATAGATTTAGAAATATGGTTTTCATTATTGAAAATATCAAAATACTTAAATTGTACTCAATGTATGTGCAATTTACTTATGGAATTTTAAAAATATCTAAATCTTTAATCTCACAAAAGTTATTCTTATACTAATTCTTTAACAAAACATGTGAAATAAGAAAAACTTCAAATTTATATAAAGTTATGTAAAAAATATTTTTAATAAGTCACCATCAATAATTTTGCTGTAATAATAGTTATTTATATAGCACACAAAAATAAAGAGCTTATAAATAATATTATTCAACATTTCCAGAGATAACATCCATCCAACTAATGATAGAAAAAAAATTAAATTTATTCATTTGATGAGTTTGGTGTGATTATCAAAAACCAGCTTTCATATGAACTATTATTGCAATCAAAGGCGTATCATCGATTATCAGTAAGGATTCTCTGTTGACAAAATATGCAATGAAAATGTCTTTTGAATTCTAAACAATATTTCTTGTTAATCAAATGTTTTTCACACTTAAAATTTTTTCCGGACATTTAAATGAAATAAAATTCCTATTTTTTATAGTGACTGAGTAAGTAACATATTTTACACAACTATTTTGATAATTTTGAATTTAGTATTGATATAATAAAGATACTTCATAATTCTTGCAGAAATATTTATTTTTTATATTGATAAAAAATGTAAAATATAACCAATTTAATTCATTAATATTAAAATTTTAATTTTTTTCATAAAATATTAATTTGTAATTTCTATAGATATTTTTATGTAAAAATAATTTATATCTTTCAAAATTTTTTTATTGATTGACTTGTAATTTTTATTATTTTTATAGATACTCTAAAACAAAATAAAAGTATAAAACTATTCTTATGTTTTATATTTTCATTTGGTTTTGGATTTTATTTAAAAAAATTATTCACTACTCATTCCATTCAATATATAAAGGCATTTACTAATAAAACTATAAATGACTTTATAGGTACAAATGAATTTATTTAACTTAATAAAATCCAAATCAATAGCTTTATTATGAAAATAGAAATAAAAGAATTAAATTTGGCTGAATTAGTAATCTTTTATCCAAATAATAAAATTAAATTTTTTTTACAATGTTAACATTTTACAGCTTAATCAGTATTTTGTGAGCTTCTTTTAAAATAATTAATTTGCCTTGCTGAACTACAATTTGATGCACTTTTAAAATATTATTAATTAACATACTTTATAAACTAAAGCAAATAATCTTCGAAATTAGAGAATATTGAAGATTCAATGATTCTCTAAATTACCATCAAGGAAGTAGTATGAAAATGGAGTTTCAGGGACAAGTGGAGCAGTGGAGGTGCAGAATAGTGCAATGGGAGATTGTGGGTGGAGGGGGTTTCCAGGATAGGTACATCATCATGGCTGGCTCTACCTGATATAAAGGGTGATAATAGAGTCCAGAATTATCACCAACAGAACTTAGAAAATATTTGAAGTTTATAGAGATGATAATGATTTTTTATTCGTTACGATAGTGTACTTCATCTTTAATTAAATAAATACAGAGAATTTTTATACTCAGAATTGTTTAATTAAATGAAGTATTTTGTATAGAAACATCGATATCTCTTTTTCGTATTTATACTTCAGTATTTGATAAAGTTTATTCGGGGAACTTTTAATTTATTTACTAAACTTTTAAAATTTTATTCATAAAGGTAAGAAAGTAGAATAATGTGCTACATAAAAGTTAATAAAAGTTCATAATTCATGACTTTACTGTGTTACTTTTTGTACTTTTAGAATTTATACACTGAAAAAAGCTCTTGTCTCTATCTGCTAGAATTATATGAAATTATTTTCGATATCTTTAAAAGTTTTTTTTTTTATATGAAGCTTCTATTGAGAATTTGAACCCAGAACCAAAATATATCACCAAGCTAGTAGTCCAGTGCTTTGAATACTAGTCTAATGTGAAATACCACCCTTGAAAGTATAAAAGATGGACTACTGTATCATGACATATCAATTAGTAATTTCCCTTCACTCCGGAAGGTTATGTTTTAATGTTAATGTTATATGTCTGTGTTTTAAAATAAACATATCAGGTAATACAATAGCTTGTAGTAATGAATGCGGTGCATGAGGATCCCAGTCATGTAGCATGTTTTGGTGGTGTAAATGCCTTATTCCATTCTGCAAAGGGAAAAACCCCAAAGATTAAAAAATGTCTCCAAGTTGTAGAAGCGTACTCTTTAGATAATCCATTTCAAAGGGAATTCCAGATCAATCGTATCATCGTATCATCGACTGGTTTACTTTATATCGATCAGCAAGGCAAGCCGATATCGTGGATTTAAAGAATATATTCGAACGTAGTCAAGGATTTCGATCTATGCTTACCTGCAAAGATATTGTATCTAAATATATGTGGGTAATCCGTCTAAAAGCAAAACGAAGTGAAGATATTATGAATGTATTTCAACTGAAATTGTTGTCAATTAAACACAAGTATTTGTAGACTGATCAAGAGAATGAATTTAAGAGTGCTAGATTTCAAAAGCTTTTGAAACAAGAAAATGTTAGTGTTAGGGTTATATGTCATCTTTTACAGTCTTTATTGCAACAAAAGCTTCCATAGTAGAATGCTTTAATCGTACCTTGAAAACAAAAATGAGGAAATATTTTATGAGCGCTCGCACTTACCATTATCTGGATGTTCTAGATAAGTTTCTTCAAAGCTATATAACCATTCCTACCATTTCCTTCAATAAAATATTACTTGCAGATGTCAATGTTGATAATCAACGAGACTGGTTTACTTTATATGGAAACGTGGCAAATGTGAATATCAAGCCATGTATTTTTAAATAAGAGGGATACAGTACGAGTGTTGAAACATATATTAGTGTTTGAAAAAGGCTATGAAACTAACTCAATGAAAGAAATTTTCATGATAACGGAATTTGTTAAAATTATATCTAAAGCTTATCGCATTAAAGATTTGTTAGGAGATTCTATTCAAGGAACTTTTTATGAACAAGAACTACAATTAGTAGAATTAAAAAACAATTTTGCAGTTGAAAAAATATTAAAGAAAAGCACTCGTAAAGAACAACTACAATATTTTGTAAAGTACCATGACTATCTCAAAATTTTTAATCAATGAATTCCATTCACCCATTTATTTTCCCGTAAATAAATCCAACATTTGCATTGAACTTAGTTCCCAAGATGAGCTTCTATGACACTTTAAAGGGATTCATCCATGAAATATTTCCCAGAAAATAAAATTTCTCATTTTATAACATGATTACATACACCCACTGAGTTAAGAGGCTAATGGGAAGAAAATTTGGTGGAATTCATTTATCCGTATACATGGTACAATGTAAATTCGAATAATAATTTAATTGCTTTTGACTTCGGAGATAAAAAAAAAAAGAATTGGGAAGGTGTAAGTAGTGTATAACAGAGGGTTGAACTTCACTCGAAATGAGGAGGAACGAGGAGATGTCTTATCATTGTTTCAGAAGAGTGTCGTCTTTATGACTAAGGGACATGTTTCTAAGAGTGACGTCATGCTTTCCGTAAGAAGTTTCGAAAGGGTACACATGCTTATATGAGCTAAGGAAATACATGCTTATATGAGCAGGAACAATTGCTTATATAGGCTTGTGGTGACGGAAAAGGTTGAGAAGAACTTAGTTTACAAAGAGAAGATAAATGTTTAATATTAAAAAAAATATTTTTTTAATATTTAGATCTTTACATCTTGCTGATCAAGCTCTCCATCTATTACAGGTTTGTACATCACCTTGCATTGTTGTTCATAAAATGACCTGGCTTATGGTTTTATTCAAATCTAATTTCATTACAATGCTTTAAATAAGATTAAGTCTATTGATGATATTTTTAACATTCAGGTTTATATAAATGTAAAATAAATTATCTGACATTAAATTTTATTTATACAAAAAACATTTTGAAACGCCAGTTTGTAATTTTGAATTAAATACTTATGAGCATTTTGAAAAAACCAATTGTTTAATAATAATTGCATTTATAATTTATTATTAGACAATTATTGTTATTTTTACAATCTATTATTTAATATTTTACAATCTATTTATTAGAAACATTATTTTAAACATCTTGATATTAAAACAATTAAATTTAAAACACTTAAAAATTACAATTGTGCTGCATAAGTATTGCATTACAATTAGAATTACTTTACTAGTTTAGTTAGAAAGACTGTAAAAAATAAATAATTATGCAATTCTATAAAATATATTCCTCAAAAACCATAAAAAAGTTAATAGTAATAATAGCATTTAGGCTGCTTAAAATATTGAAAGTAAAAATACAAAATATGTTTTTTTAGTTTAATTTACTTAAGCTCTTAGGATATCAAAAGATACTTGTATCTTTAATTTTGCATAAGCTTGATTGCTCATGTAAAATTACAATGTAGACCAAACAATAAACAATTTAAAAAAATTATCATATAAAATCCTATATTTACGACAAAACATTTTAAGTTTCTTTGCAAACAGTTTTAAAAATTGTAAATTTATTTATTGTGTCGATAATAGTAAAATTACATCTGAATTTTTTAATGTATTAATGTGCTTATAAATTTTACCGAAGCAGTGTTCATACATTTTTTTTATTTATATTGTTTAATTGCTAGTATTTTAAATTCATTTTATTAACGTTACATAGATATCGTATTTCCTTCACCCCATGACTAGAAATGTCTTCTAGGAAAAAATATTTAAATTAAATTTCATACACAATTAAGTTATACAGAACAGTAAAAATCATGTAAATAAATTGATATAATATAATTCACTAAAAGGCAAATTCATAAATTCTTGGTTTCTCGTATGTAATGAAAATTGAGGCTTATACAAGTAATCTTTTATTATTTAAACAAAATATTATATACTAAACTACACTCACTTATATAAAACTTTATATATATATATATATATATATATATATATATATATATATATATATATATATATATATATATATATATATATATATATATATATATAT
>JAPDSC010081635.1:316080-349823 GCA_026290005.1 Latrodectus geometricus | reverse complement strand
ATTTTGGAATATTACTACACTTCGTAAATTAAGTTAAAAACAACTTAGTTCAAAACATTTAAATTAATTTGTATTTATTTTAAAGAAATTAAATGCAAAACGTATTGAAATATTTTGCACTATATAAAATTAGTTAAAACATTTTAATAAAATGCGTAGATTGAACCCAATTAAAAACTCATAACCATTTAAATATTTTTATACTGCATATATAAAGTTAAAAACGTTTTTTCCACGTATTTTAATTTTAAAGGTATTTAACGCATATTATATTTTAACAAATTTTATATATATTGGAATGGCAACTAAATTAGACCTTAAAAATTTAGCTGATCGAGAATTTCTTCATGCTAAAATATTTTATGAAATTCTTATTTGATTAAATACAAAAATTCCTTAATTTTTCTTCAAAGCTGCCAAAAATGATATTCATTTTTAATACTAATTATAGAAATGTATCTAATTTTTACAAAAAAAATAATAATTCAAGCGCTTGCAGATCTCTAAAATATTTAAATTTTTATATTAACATACAAAATATTTACTGCAATGACAAAAGCTTTTATAATGTAGTTAGTTTAACATTTTAAGTAAATTACTAGAACTTCAAATTAAAAATTGTTCTATATTTTAAAATCTAAGTGAAAAGAGGAAATATTATTTATATTGAATTATATTAAGATTATCATATTAATGATTTTATAAAAATAAGAAATAATATGTTCAAACTTATATTCTAAGACTTGTTTTTTTATTATATGTATTCAATTAAAAGCAAAGCTGTGCGAGTTTTATGTTGAAATTGAGATAAATACGTGATATGATTTTAGATTTGTCATAATTCTATTCAATATGATGTGTTGGTTTCGTTAAACATGCTTCATCACGTCTCAATAATTCTTATCGATAAAATATTATCATATTCTTATCAAGTGTGTATACTGATGAATGTACTGTATAATGAAATATTTTCAAATTTAGATTCTATTAGAATTTATACTTCTGTTTTCGAAAAGGGATGAATTATATTTCGTTTATCACTGTGAATAATTATTTTAGTTTTAACAAGAATAAACGAGTTGTGTAATTGTAAAAATAAACTAAGAACATAAACTTTCAAGCATTTATTTCAAATTATTCTATTATATTGAATTCTCCAGCAATTTACAAGATATTTTTATGTCATACTTAAAATTTAATGTTATCATTATGGTAACCATTTCAAGATTAGGATACAGTGTACACTCATTCATTTGAAATTATTATTCGACACTCAACCACAAAATATTTTTAAATTTTGAACAAAAATTAGTGTTTAATTATAACTTTATCTATTTTAAATTATTTAGCATGTCAATTTAAAGATTTTTTTAACAAACGTGTGTAAAACTTTTTGTCTTTGTACTTTTTCAAAATGCATTTAAGTAATAAAATTATTTTTATGTTTGGAAACATTTGGTACTGTATATTGACAAAATATACAAACGGAGAAATAACAATATAAAAAATAACAAAAATAACAATATACAAAGGGAGACTTATTTTACACGATGGCTTATGTCAAATACTCGGATTCGAACCAAGCGAAATCTCATCACCGAAGTAAAACATGGAGGCAATCAACGAAAGTCCTTATGTAACGGTTCCTAGTACTTAATACACAGTGTTGTTAGTCTACTCAGGTTTTGTAGATCCTCAAACTGTGGGGGATGTAGTGGTGCCTCGGTTACCCATCGTGAACGTCACAGGACAAGAGTTGGAAGACGGAGACACAGGTCAAGATTAATGCTCAATACTATCGACCTTACTGCATCACAACTGTTAATGGACAAATTATAGAGAGTTTAGAAATGAATTTAAGGACACACACAGATGAACTTACACTATTTAAACGTGGTTGTTCATATGCTAAGTTTCATTTTCGTCAAAAATATCCGTCATGATGTATGTACGTTATCGTTGCTGTCAGAAACTTTTTGTGGACTATTATGCCCAGAAAATGGAAGTGGAATGAATTATTATCATGGAACTATTTTTCAAAGAGGTTATGGATTAGATAGCTTGTTTCAATAATTTTTTCGTACAGTTATTCCTCTTTTCAAATCAGGTGCAAAAGTCGTAGGAAAGCATTTGCTGCATAATGGTGTGAACGTTTTGAATGACTTTTCTCAAGGAGAAGATCTTAAAACAGGTGCTAAACAACGACTGAAAGAAGCAGGTAAGCAGTTAAATGACAAAGCTGCAACCAAAATGAAGACGATGACTGGTTCTGGACAAAATAAAAAGAGAAAACTATCTCAGAAACATACCATTAAGCGTTCAGTAGCGAAGAGGAAAGCCCACAATATTTTTGTTTAGAGATGCCAACACTCGTACACAAAGATTCCATACGTTGTGCGAAATCCGAATAGGATTTGTTCCTGATTCCATCTAATTAGACAGCAATTGAGAAACGGCAATTTATTAAATATCACCCTATCGCTAACATAAGTGATGGAAATCCTGTGAAATTCAATGTATCTGGTAGAGGACAGGGGACTATATAGATTTATCCGCTTTTTATCTGTACGTAAAAATGAAAATTATAAATTCAGATGGCTTACCCAAGCCTGAAAGAGAACCCATAGCTCCTGTTGATTTGTTCTTGCATGCACTTCTTTCAAAAAAGAATGTGAGTCTCAAAGACCAAGTGATTTCTTCAACCAGTAATATATATCCCTACAGAGCTTATATCGAAATGTTATTGAATTATGGTGAAGATGCCAAGAAAAATTTACTTACCTTTGCTTGATTTTAAAAGGACTATAAATTGGATATTGTGGATCCCTTACAACCCGAAAATGGAAACAAATGATTAAAATCAGGATATGAGTTGAAATAACGATAAAGTAAAACTTTAGATATGATTAGTCAACTAACTACATTGTAGCATGTTGAATTTTTTTGATTTGAAAATAAAAAGGATTCATACTAAGCCCGAGTTTCGCTTGGTGTTCTGGAAAATTGATGTTCAATATAAAGTGTTTTTGGAACATGCCTAGGTTTACATTGACTTTTCGTATGATTTGGAAAATATGAAAAGTCAATGTGAGCCTAGGCGTATCCATGGATCATGCCAAAGCCTCAGAAAAAAGCAAGGTGAAATATCCCATTGATCGTGTGTTATGCAAGACTTTTTCTGCCTCTAAAGGAAGCTGGGTCTTTTACGCAAGATAACGTATTTCTGGAAAACTTGTCAAACGTATTATAGTGGCATGCTTAGAGAATGCTGCTGTAAGCGGTCAATTTTTCTTTAAATTCTTTCCTTTTGAAACATTACGATATAATTTTTTTTTATCTGTGTATGTAGGCCATTCCGTACCTGGTAAACATTTAGAATTACATTTAAAAAATAAGAGTTACAAATCTTTATTTTAAGGATTTAATCAAGATAAAGGATTATATTTAATAAGGGAAGAGTATTCGGAAGGTCATACATTATTTGCCTTCAATTTAATTCCCAGTTTATGCAACGGACTACTTTTCAATTTACAATGTTTAGGTAATTTGGAAGTGGAAATTAAATATTCCAAAATGTTGAAGAAAATTATTTCCATACTTGTTTTTGTAAAATTTGAAAACGTTAAAGAAATTACAAAAGCACGTCACGTTTTATGAAATTTCGCAAATTATCTAGAAATATGAATATGATATATTTATATCGAGTATTGAGTCCAGATAAATTTACAAATAAGTACTTTTTAAATGTGTTGCCAAATGATCGTTTACCAACTGAAATTCACAAATATCTAATAAGTTTCGTTGCGAACGTGGACCTGTTAGATGAACCCAGAAGGCAATGGATTGCTTTTTACCTGCCTATGCAGCAAAGAGTAGAACTTTTTGAATCTTATGGAAATGCATCTGATTTCTACGAAGGACCCGTATCTAACTCTTTTTACGAGGTTTCCTAATATGAAATGTGGCCCTATGATTCTTCTAAGTAGTACGATTGTTGTATGCTAACAATCCGTTTATTTACATTCAAGATGTAAGGCTCGTTCACTAAAATGATTATTATCAATCTCTTAAAAATTTATGTATGTAGCTCAAAATTTATGCAATGATAAACCAGTCTCTCATTTTGTGTGGAAACATTTTCATGTGCATTTTAATTTTTATCAATAAAAAGTATTTAAATTGATGTTTTTGCGTCTCTGTCCTTATTTAGCATTGAATTCCCAAAACTACAGCATCCTTTCACAATGGTAATTGCGGGACCTACTGGATGTGGAAAAACTTATTTTGTGTGAACCATTTTAAAATACAAGCCTGAAATGTTTTCGATTGTACCCGATAAAAATGTATGGTTTTATGGTATTCACTGAGCTTTTTATGAGGAAATACCCAATGTTACTTTTGTGGAAAAATTACTCACCAAATATTGTGAATATTTATGGTTTCACACTTTGTTTATCCTAAACGATTTTATGGCAGAATGTATAAGTAATACACGCTTGACAAAGATATTTCCAAAAAGAAGTCACCATTTAAATTTAAGTATGATTTTTACTATGCGAATTTTTTTCATAAAGAGAAAGAAATTCGTGAAGTGACATTGAACGATATTTTATTACTAGTTGACATATTCAAAATTTTTAGAAGGTTATGTCTTCTTGATTATAATGATTTCGATCTCCCCCATTCAATTACATTGCCCTCATTTGCTTAGAATGCAGCACTAAAGAAAACCTGATCCCGATATGTATTTATTTTTGAAGAAGGAATCAGAGAGAAGGAAAGTTGGGCTTTTAGTGTCTTAATCAACCATATGTCTTCAATCAACCACTTCCAGTGTTTGATGGCCAATTGAGGATGAAATAAATAATTTTAAGCCAATGGAAGTAAGGGATTACGATTTGTTTGATTATATCATTGAAGCAGATTTGGAGTATCCGAAAGCTCTCCATATCGAATCTAATGACTACACTTTAGCAGTAGAAAATTGGAAATTACACATTCAATGCTGTCTCAATATTCCTTAGATCTTGCTGATGACATGAACTGATAAATGAAAAACAAGTAAAACTGGTACTGAATCTAAGCAGCAAAGTGAAACACATTCTTCATTATCGTAACCTTAAATATATTAGCATAATAACTAAATTTCATAGAAGACTAAAATTTCGTCAAACTCGTTAGTTAAAACCATATGTTGAATTCAATACAGAGAAAAGAAAACTTACTAAAACAGATTTTGAGAAAGATTTATACTTCAGGGCCAACATAAATGCGACACCCTGAAGGAAGCATGCAAATAACATGAAGTTTACAACATGCATTCACGGAGGCAAGATATGCAGATGATTAGAATTTCAGCGCAAACGCACATCACGTACACCTGTGGAGCAAATTCAAAGCGCTATTTAAGGCATGGAGATTTCAATGATTTCAAGTTCAGCAATTGTTTCTTTCTTGTGGTTTTATTTTAAAGAAACGATCAATTATGTCTCGTAAAAAACCGATCATTTTTTGATCAAGTATCCGAGTTCAATAGAGGAAAGATAGTGGCGTACTGAGATTGTAGATTGTCTTTCAGAGAAATCGATAGTCGTGTTGGACGAAAACAAACATCTGTAATGCAGATGTGTAATCGTTGGATGCAGGAGGGTATGACTGACCGGCGTGTCCAATCGTATCTATCTCAGTGCTCCAATTCACGTGATAGCAGGCAAATTTTGAGCATGGCAATTACGGATCTCTCAGCCACATCACGAGCTATAACGCAGCACATTTAGTCTGAAACACATTATCCAGTGTCTACGCTTACCATTCAAAGCCATTTACAGAAGAGTGGTCTGTCTGCAAGACATCCATTGCTTCGTCTACCCTTCATGGAGAACTACAGACAACTCCACCGCAAATGGTGCAATGAACGAAGGATGTGCATGGCATAATGGAATGAAATTGTCTTTACTGATGAGTCACGCTTCTATCTGCAACACCACGATAGTCGCATTCGAGTCTGGAGACGCCGTGTAGAGAGAACGCTGAATAGGTGTATTATGTACCACCACACTGGTCCTGCACCCGGTATTATAGTATGAGGCGGTATTGGTTATCACTCTCGCTCTCTTCTAGTATGTATTGTTGGTACTTTAAACAGCCAGCGCTACACCTCCGAGGCGTTGGAACCAGTTGTCCTTCCTTACCTTTCAGTAATTGCCTTTACTGATGAGTCACGCTTCTGTCTGCAACACCACGATGGTCGCTTTCGAGTCTGGAGACACCGGGGAGAGGAGATGCTGAACAGCTGCGTTATGAACCACCACACTGGTCCTTCTCCGGATATTATGGCATGGGTTGGTATTGGATATCCCTGTTGCACTCCTCTAGTACGCATTGCTGGTACTTTAAATAGCCAGTGCTACATCACCGATGTGTTGGAGCCAGTTGTCCTTCCTGATCTTCAGGGTTTGCTCACAGCATATTTCAACAGGATAATGTGCGACTACATGTGGCACGCAACGTCAAAGTGTTCTTCGTCAATAGCCAGATTAAATTGTTTCCCTGGCCTACCGCTCTTCGGATCTTTCACCGATAGAAAACATGTGGTCCATGACATGTGGAGGACAACCCAATAATTGACCCAGATTATATTCGTAGCTGCCACACCAGATCAACTTTGCAACATGTAAAAACTGCTTGGTCTGCTGTACCCGAAGAACACATCCAAAGTTTCTTTTAATCAAATCCGAGGCCTGTGGCCAGAGTATTCTCCAACAATGGTTACTACTGTGGCTACTATTTTTGGCAGGAACCACACTTCACAGAAGCCCATAAATTTTATCATTTGATACTTGGTAGACATGTTATCTACAAAGTAAATTTTGTTGTGATATCTCTTGTATTTCTTGGTGTTGCAATTCGGATGGTCAGCAGTGTATTTAAGTTAATAAATAATGCCATTTTTGGAAAAAACGATGGAGAATTTGAAAAAAGGAGTAAATAATAAATTAGTTCAAACTGAGAAAAAATTTAAAAAGTTAAAAATTTAAAAAGTTTAATATCTTCTCTTTTATTTAATTCATTTCAAGTCCTCAATTTGAATTTAATGCCTGTGAAGGTGCATAGAACTAAAATGATATTAAATAGATCCCTAATGTATGCAGGTTTCTCAGTTTTTTATCTGAGTAAAATACTCATGTACGATTTCCATTACTACATAATTCGCAAAATATATGGTGATAAAGCCAAACTTTTATTCACACATACAGATTCATAATTTTATAAGATTGAGAATGAAGGTTTGTATTAAGATTTTGTACTGCGTCAGGATAAATTTGACTTCTATGGATCATGGATCATTTTCTTCATTAAAACTTAAATTAAAAAAAAAAGTCATAGGTAAAATGAAAGACGAATTGAATGCAGTGGTTGCAAAATAATTTTTTGGTCTAAGATAATTTGAATACTGTCCATAAAAAGATATACTGCATTCAAATTACTAATGAGGGAGAAAACTGCCAAGGGAATAAATAGAGTTGAAGAGAACTCTACATCATAAGGATTATTTCAATTCTCTAAGCGTAAATACTATAGGATTGACCAAATAAAAATATCATAATTGTAATCATAACCTGCATGCTGCTAAACAAAGGTAAATTAGTTTGTGTTCTTTCGATAATAAGCGCTATATTCAGAATGATGGAATTAGAAATTTAGCTGATGGAAATTGAAATATCTGAAGAAAAATATGTAATATATATATATAAACAATATGTAATATATGTAATAACAATATATAATATATATATATAAACTTCTTTTGATAGAAAAATAGTATAGCGCTATTTATATCAATTTATATATATAAATCTTATATATATTTGACTTATATCTACGCAAAAACCTACATTTAACTAAACAATTCTGAATTTATTCTCCATATTTATTTGATTAATGTGCAAGTACACTATCATGCCGAATGGAAATCATTATTATCTCGATAAACTTCAAAAATTTTCAAAGTTCTGTCGGCGGTAAGTCTCTACTCTATTATCATCCTTTATATCAGGTAGAGTCATGATAAGGAATTGCTCCTTCCTAGTCCGGGAACCTCCTCCACCTAACCCCCAACTTCACTACTCCGCTGCTCCACCTGTTCCAGAGAACTCATATTCATACTACTTTTCCAGCAATTAGAAAACATTTGTTGTTTTTGGCTAGAGCATTAAGTATTATATTATTTTTAACGTAGTAAGTACATTTAGAACCCTGAAAGTAGAAGTAATTTGCTCCAGTAAAATCTACTAAGTAAAAGAATCAATAGCAGATGTTAAACAATTGTCACGGCCGCTAAAGCAAAGCAATCTATTGTTGGTCTGATTACTTCGTTAAAGTCACGCCAATAACACTCCAAGATGATTCCGTGGTGATCTCTGTTTATTAACAGCAAAGCATACACATTTAGTTTTCATACCACATTAAACTTTGACCTCGAGAGACTCCATCTTTATTAAGTAAATACGAAGCCACGTATTTGAGCGCCTTTAGTGGTTCAGGAGACATTGTATTTACCACCTAGAAAAATAGCGGGCAAAAAATAAATAAATTGTTCAATGGGAGAATTGCCAAAACTAAAGCAAGCTCCTAACTTTAACGAATTATGCTCTCTATCGGAGTTAGTTGTTTCCTATATGATGATGTCGTAAAAGTGAGCCTTTTGACGAGAATCGTCTTGAAATTGATCTGTTTGTTCCAACGCCCGATAACATAAACTGGCAAACAGCATAAATGTTTGTCTAGCAAGTTTGATCTCACAAGCCAACATGGAGGCTGTTTGAGTTGATTCTACTTCGTGTTTGTTTTGCAGTGACAGAAAACGCCAGCTATGTCGCGAAAAAGTATCTAAAGACTCAGTTTTTTTCTCCTCTCCTTTCTTCAAACGTTTGACTTCTGTGTTATTGTTTCATTCTTCTAATCTTATTTTTATCTTTTACTTTATTTCTTCTAGCACTTTTCTTCAACCATTTATAGCTGTCATAGTTGATGGCGATATCTTTTTCTTTGCCCTTTTTTCATGTTAGAAGTTTGAAGGTGGGTTTGATTCCCCCTGCTGAGCTCTGGTCCCAAACCACTCTCCGCGTTGCCACTTCTTTATTGTTATTATTTTTTGTTAGCTTTGTTGCTGCTGATGCCCAACACAATAGTTTCTTTTCGACAGTCACTTCCAATGAGTGAACTGACAGATCTAAGAAGCGGTCTTTGTTTCCAATCGGTGAGGGCAGCATACTGAATGGGCGACCCATATAATAATTCCATCAATGGAGATGCACTTGAAAGTCATGAGTTATGTTTAGTATAAGTTTCTTTTTTCTTTAATTTCCGTTTAAAGCTTGAACTGTCTATTTTTTATGCTTTCTTGAAGGAAATATATATTTTTCTATTTTAGTCCTTATTTTGCTACTTATCATATTTGCTAAATATGACTAACATAATACATTAGCTGGAAAACGATTATGAAATGAACCAATAGATGAAATTTATAATAGTATACTAAAATTAAATCGAAATGGTTTGTAATCATACGACTTTAATTTAATAATCATTATATAGATGAAAATACTTAAATAAATAGCAAAAATTAATAAAAAGTTTAATGAATTAAGAAATTAAAAAACATTATTTTATTACCATTATTTTGCAATTATATTATTGTATTAAATTTTTTTACCTTAATCAAACAGTAGTTAAGTTATAGAAAGGTGATATAATTTACGAATAAAATAAATAATTTAATAAAAAAATATATTTAAATTAATATAAATTGTAAAAAATTAATTTACACACTTGTTTTTTTAAAAATATTTTAGATTATTTTACATTAATCATTTTTTTGTAATTAACATTTCTTTAGTTTTCCTGAATTATGGGCACGAATTATTTAAATGTTGAGGAGTTTAAAAAATGAGAGCATTTTTTTCATTATAACCGCTTTTATTCTTACATATACAACGGAAGTTTCGTTTACTTCCTTTAATTTTTGCGGTAATTCAGTTGAGTTCTGAATAAATTATAATAGTGTATACCAACGCTCTAAATCAAATGAGATTTTACTAATAAAACAACACACCTTTTCGAAATTCGAAAACCGAGCAAATTAATTATTTAGATTCCTTTCAGTTGTGACGTCACTGGTAATACAAAAATAAGAAAAAATTCTTTGAAATAATTACCCAAGAGGTAATGCTCATCTTCATTACTCGCTGCATTTCTAATTTCTCATTAACAGAAAGATCTTTAAATTGAACTCATTGGATGAGAAAAAAATCGCTTCGTCTAGGGACTTGAAGAATAAGTTTCCGAGTTCTTTCATCTAATTTTCGAGGGAAGCTTTCTGAATTTGCATGAACTAACTAGAATTTGAGATTTTCACTTTTCCACTTAATTGCTATTAATTATCAGTTTTTAATTAGTTCTTATATCATGAATACTAAAAAGTCACTGAATGCATTAAGTAATTTCAAACTGCATTTCAGGATCTATAAATCAAAGAAAGAATTTATAATGAAACATTGCAAACTCTAATAAAATTTGCATCGTTTGATAAAATTCTGTTACACACGAGTGTTTAATTTGAACAGATTTACTTGACCTTGTATAAAAATTCATCGCACTTTGGGAAATTGATATATTTTAATAATCATTTAGTGATTTCTTCAAGAAAAATTTTTTTGTTATGTCTCACATTTAATAAATGATGATTTTGGAATTTATTATACGAATTCACCAAGATATATATGCGTAACATCATGATGAAAATTCTACATTTCATTAAAATGCCAGATCCTCAGCACCACTCTCATTTTGTACTTCGATATAATATATCTAAGAATATCTCTATAGCTATATTGTGTTTGAAACTGAAAGAATTAACAAACGTTGATAAAGGCAAATTAAAAAACAATCAAGAGAAACTAAAAATTTCAATGATTGAAACGTAACCGAGATTGGGATGTACTTTCTTTGATCAAAAACCATAATACAAATATCTTTTTCAATTAATAAGCAATACCAATTACGTTATACTTAAAAATAAAAAAAATCAAGAAACAAATGTATATTTAAATCATCAAACTACTTTAATAACAATCAGTCTTTTAATTATTTGTAAATTTAGAAAGAATTTGCTTAAAAATTAAACTGAATTTATTTTTAAGTCACTTTTAGGTTAAAAAAATTGTCAGTGTTAATCATAAGTAGTAAAAATGCTATTTTTATTCGAACAAAAACGTTTTCTTAAAATTAAAATCTAACAGTAAATGGTACTATCCTTTTCATTGCAAAATTTTTTTTAAATATTTGATTTCATAAGTTATAGATTAAAAATTCTTCCAAAAATATACAGAATGAATATTTATAAAGTAAATTATGTTACTTAACTGTAGAAGAATAAATGGGCACATGTATTTGATTTTTTCCAGCAAAATAAAAATTTCATTCGTTCAAATTTACTTCGATATACTTATAATTTATTATTATAAAATTTAAATATTATATTCAAATATTGTTTAGCTACTTGAATAATACAATAGTAATTAAGCAAATATACTATGACATCAAATACTTTAGTGATATGTTTGTTTAAAATTTCACTATAAATAACAAAGTGTAAATTGCTTTTAAGGATTAATATTATCCAGTGTTCTTGTTCGTTTTAATTATTCATCATTTCATTTATTTATTTTTTGAAGAAGATATAGAACTTTTATTATTGCATTCCGGACTTAAAATCAGAACAATTATTTTTTTCTTTCCATACTGGAATACAAATAAATAAAAATTTCTATATAAAATTGATCGACATAAATATTTGATATTTTAATTTCCATCTAAATATTTCATATTTCACAACTTTCGATTAATACCAAATTGTCAAGTCACTTTTGATTGTTATGTGTAAACCTGGAAATATCTGTAGATAAATACCATTTCGGACCATAAGAAAGTCTTCTTGCTTAATATGGAAGATTTCACATGCGGTATACTTCTATCGTTTATTAAATTTTTCCTGAAAGTTTCATAGCAAATGCTCACAATAAATAAATAAAAAAATCAAAATAAATGAAAAAACTTACACTTATGAGGTCTCAGAACTATAGCCATAGAAAAATGCAAATGTTAGTTACAATGTAAACGAACAAGAATAATAAATCAATTAAACTTGAGTACTATGTTAAATGTGTGGATGCATATGAATTTTTCTTAATTGAAATACATAAATTTAATAATTCTAATATTCTTTCTTGGTTTTTATTTTAATGCTTTGGGATTAATCAAAACACAAAGCATAAATGCCATATTAAATTAAATTTTTCTTTTAAATCTAGTAATGCATAATTTAAACAAGTCAAATCTAGACTAATTTTACACAATAGAAAAGAAAAAACCCATTTCTGAAATTTTCATTAATTCTACAATATTTCATTCTCAAATTTTTGTCACTTTTTTTCCAAAAATATAAACAAATTTGAAAAAATTTTTCAAAGGAATAATAAAATTATTATGTATATTTAAATCAATATAATACCTGATTTACAAATTTTAATACATTTATCAAATTTTTGAATTGATGGGAAGGTTTATTTCTTCGTCATTACCTGTCAGAATTGTTTTCCTGCACCTTTAATTTGAAATAAAATATATTTTATTTTGAAAGCATAAGAAAATAAATAAAAACACTGTGGGTCAAGTTGATTCCAGAAATAAAATAAAGCTAAAAAAATTTCAACAAACCGCTCGTTATCTCAATTTCTCTTAAAATGGTTGCCATTACAGAACATACTGTTAAAAAATTGTTGTGATATACAAAGAAAAGCAGACGTTGAATGGAATTTCCTCCTGATGTCAAATTACTTTCCAGTTCTTAACATTCAATTCTTCATAATAAGTAGACGCAATGGTTGGCACTTTACATCCTAACTGCTTGAATTTTAACAGCTTTCCCATGGCTTCCCAGGGCCAGCTTTCGAATTCTGCTGCCAAACGCAAATGATGGACAGTGATTAGGTCTTATTTCCACCACTTCATTGGATTTGTAGCACTTCCATGCAGAGATGTGGATTCATAAGGGGGTGAGTAAAAATTTACTGTCAAAAACTACTCTCTCTTTCGTAGAAAACGATAATTATAACTCGTTTTACTTAAAGTTTAATCACAAATAGATTTCTTTACGTTAGAAAAACTATTATTTAATAAAAGTATTGGATAAGTTCATTGGTTTTAAATTCTGGAAACTTATCTTTCAATACTTTCAAATAATTATGAACATTACTTAGCCATTAAATCCATGCTTTATTGTATAAAGTATACAGTATTATCACTTCGAATATCTTAGATTTTCACATATTTCAAACCACTTTATAATTTTTAAAGTTATCCATTTAAAGTAACATACGGTTTAAAAATTTGATTCTTGTATTTTCATGTAAATATTTGTTAAAATTTGAAAACACAATGAAATGAACTTTAGTTAAATAATTAAATTATTCGCTCTTTCATTTCTTACATGCACACAGTAAATAAATTATTTAAAATTCGTGTTTACTTTATCATTTAATTTTTTTCTTGTTTTATAGAAACTTTTATATTCAGAAATTTTTTGAAAACTGATGAATTTCCTTTAAAAATTCTGTATTTTCTTGAAAAAATTCTTAATATAGTCTTAACGCGAAATTTCTCATATTTAAAATTTCCGAATTTGTTATGAGAGAATCAGAAAATATGTTTCTGAACAATTAAGCTAATAATTAGAATTAATTAATTTAAAATTTTGTCAGTTACTTAATTCTAAGCTTATTTTACTACTTTAAAAGGAATTAGGCATAGTTTTTTATAATTACATTGTTTGTAACACTCTTAATATTTCTTATTTCAATGAATTTATACTAACTGAAACATCGCTTTTTCTTCCATTTTAGAAAATATTTTATAGAATTAAAATAATGCGATATTTGAAAAAAAATTTATTTAAAATCAGCTATTTTTTTGTCTATTTTGAAACACATTTGCATTTAAATATACATAAAGCTCATTGTAAAATTAACAAATAATTTTAAGAATAAACGAATGAAGTAGGAATATTCGAATTTATAAATTTTCAAATCTCCCAAATCAAAAAAATTTTAAGACTTTACATCTTATATCTTAATTTGTTTTACAATTATACGTTTCTTTCAAATTCTGCACATTTAAATATAGAATAACTTTTCCCGCAGAGTAATATTATATGTCTTCTGAGTTTTATATTGAATCTATACGTTTTCTGGCGGGATCCATTGAATTTTTTTTTTTTAATTGTCGGTGGTGCTTTTTAAGGAATACCCCTGTAACAAATTCCAAATTATGATTATCGATATTGTATCAGTTAATAGAAATAATTTAGAGACACTTGAATTATCTTCAATTATAATTTTTCCCCAAAACAGAGAAAAAAAATTTATTTAAATGTACTTTTTATCTTTATTCCATTTGATCATTTAAAATTTATCTTTTTAGAAGGATTTTATGTTTTTAGAAGTTGTGACATTTATTATTTTTTTTGTTTAACTTATTTGAAGCCTGCTTATTATTATAATTTATTTAAAACATGCTATATTAAAAGAATACATTTTACTTAATTAATCATTTTTAAATAAAGAAGTCTAAATTTATGCAAAAATTCATATATTTTTGTATAATTATAAGTACAATTACAAAAATATTTAAAACTCGTGCATAAGTTTAAGGGAAAACTTTAGATTGACTTTTTTTTTCTGCCAATGAAAAAGCAATGTATACTTTCAAGCTTATTTATAAGCACTTGTAAGCAATTCTAATTAATATTCAATTGCAATTTAAATAATGATAGGCAACTTGACAGTATCAAAATAATGTAATTTAAATATTATAAAAATACCATTCTTACATGCAGAAACATCTGAATTTAGAATTTTTATTGTAAACATTTGTTACAATTTCTAATTAATTTTCAATTTCAAGTATAAATCTATAAGGTCACTTAAATTTCCAAGCCACTTTCACATTTTCCTATGTAGTTCATTATGATTCTCATTACAAAGTAAATAGTTAAATTAAATTATATTTAGATAAGTGGTTATATACATAAACATTAATTTTAATTCTAGCAAAGTCTAATTCAACATAGTTGCATTAATTATATTCCAAGAATAAAAATCCCTGTTTCTTCATTGTACAATAAAATGTAAATTAATAGTTTCTGTAAATCGGGTCATGCCAAATATCCGTAAGATCATTTGCATTTAATTACGCTTTTGCAATTGCTTAGTTGGAAACAAACACTGAGATTACACGATGGATTGAATCTCATTTGTAAACATGTTTCCGGAGGCTTTGTACGATTTCCAGCTAAAGCACTTACATAGAAATTTATACAATTGAAATTGATTGTGTGTTTCCCATGTAGTTTGACATTCATGACTGCTGCTTGATAGGTATTCATTTATTTTTTTTTCAAAATTTCATATGAAATGGTATAGAGTTTCAATGAAAATAAACCACAAACATTTTTAAGCATTCATTTTCACTAAAGGGTCTGTTTTATTTAATTGCATGAAGAAAATAAATTCGAGACAATTAAGAAATTTCTAAAATAAGACCTAAAATTGTACTTAGATGGGGGACACAAATGTGTTTTCCAATTGAATTCACTGAATTTCTAGTTAAAATACTATGTTATACAAAACTGAAAATGTCAATATGCTTCAAATGAATTAATTTATCAACTCCTTATAACACAATTGTTTATTTATATTATTATTATATAAAATTAATATGAATTGTAAGTTATATTAGTTAAATTTACTGCTCTGTTGCAGTTAAAGTTAAAATATAAATTTTTGTTTTTCATTTGGTGTAAAAACCTAATCTGTTTGGTTGTATGTTTTCCCTTTTAAATTTATATTGCTTATTATTTATTATTTATATTGCTTATCAATAATTTTATAAATATTTTCTCCATACTTTAAGACTCAAAATTATTATAGAGGAATTTAAGAATAGCTAATTTGCGATTCTATTCAATGAATATTCTCTTAAGTACATTATTTTCTAGTTGAGCGTTTTATGTTCAGCAATGTATGAAAACTAATTCGTTATTCTTAATATTCCTATTTCTGCCTTGGGTTCCTAGTTATCTACCGTATTAGTGCTAACATGTTAAGAAATTTTATAGGCTAGTTAATAATATACTATTCGACCATTTTATTGATTACTTTTGATAAATTAATTTGAATTAGTGGTTTTAAATTATTGTTGTTGGTTATTTTGATTACGTATCTTACTGGGGAACGTGCGTTCAACCACACCTTTTTTTAATAAGCTGTAATGAATGGCCAGATAACAGAATATAACCTGACCTGTAAAGTTCCTTAGAGGAACCATTGTTTTTCTTTCACGAGGATTCTGCATAAACCTGAGGTTGCATTTGTGTAGTACAAGGAAGAAATCCGAAAAAATCTAAATGACTTTCCTTAGCAGATGTGCATTCAGAAATGAAAAAACAGCTATCACCTTCATGGACTTTTGTAGCCTTTTTATAAGGTCTTGCTCCATGAAGTGAAAGACACAGAATCATTCTTATCCATTGATGAATAGGAGATAGGCCTGATATATATATATATATATATCCTTATTTATTGGGGTAGGTGCTTGGGATTTTACCTGGTTTACCTTGCAGTGTTTGAATACAGTTTAACAATTGGTGATTCGCAATGCATGGTCAAATATCATATAATGATCTTCTGCATTTGTGTTGTCTGCTACAAAGTATGAAATTATCTTTGTTGTAATATGCAACATAAGTTAGGATTACACATGGTACCTTCTAATCCAAAGTGGATGATTCTAACATTAAGCTAAATTGAAACCTTATGTGTGTGTGTGTATTCAATAGATAGTTTTATTATATATTCATTAATTTTTTTGAAGCTGGATGTATTCAATAAATGATTTCGTTCGAGAAAAACGGTATTTAATAAAATGTTATTACTTTTCTTAAAAAAAAATAAATTTTTTTTGACTGACTGAAATTTCTAGCTAAAGAAAAACATTTTACGAAATATATGTACGAATAAAAATTATAGTTGGAAAAATTTAACATTCATAAGGTTTTTTTATGATCGGTTAAGTTAATTTGAATCCAGTGAATAACTACTTGTCAAGCAGTGTCATTATCTTTTAAGTTAAAATTCTAAGAAACATTTCACTTTTAAGAAATAAAAAAAAAGAAAGAAAATTGTGACTAATTAGAACAATTTTTTACTATTCGAATTATTGATAGAAATTAAAATATTCCTTGCAAAAACCTCAAATTAATCTTTCAATGTGGGATGATTGATAGCAATATTGTCCTCTGTAAGCTGCTGTGACAGTGGTTTTGCAACGATTGTATGGTCATATTTTTTAATTTAAAAAATGCTATTAAATAAAAATAAACTTAAATAATTAAATAAAGGAAAATATTATTATATTAAAATAAATTTAAGATCATATTGAGAGAGAGAGACATTCATTTCATTAATAACTGATTTTGTTTAAGGTTAAAAAGCAAATTTTTTCAATATATTTATTTTCTTATTACATATTCATTATTACATATAAGTACGTTCAAATACTTAAATTTATTATTACATATAACCTTTAAGTATGAAATTTTCACTATTTCTCGTAAATTTTAAATTATTCAAGATTCACGGAGAATTTCTATTATTTGTAGCATAAATCACGCATGATTTTCTTTCAACCTTGGAGCAAACGTAAGATGAAATTTGGTTTTAAATTATTCATTACTTTCATGTTACATGGTTTCATATAAATAGCATGATTAACATTCACTTGAGACAAAGTAGTTATCCTTAGATCACGATAAAAAAAAGGACGTCACTAACGTTATAGTCTCAAACACGACCTTTCTATAAAGTTTTATACACAAGCATTTTATACAAAATTTTCAAACTGTATCTTAAACAATATTTAGTTTAAAGAAAATTGGATAAAAAATTTAAAATAATTAAATATAAAGTATGATTTTGGAATATTATGATATTAAGATTTATTTGTAGAAATAGATGAAAATTCAATAGAAATACACTCGTAAGGAAATGGATTTTATTGACAGAAAAAGTAAACAAACCTAATGTTTGTTTTTCGTTATTTTTTAAAAGTAAATGAAAAGTTAGAACCATTTGAAAGCAGTTTTATGTTGCGATGCAGAACATTTTACTATTAGATTGTAGATTTTAGATGAAATTATTAAAGTTAAATAAAATGTCACTACTATAATTAATATGATAAAACCATATATATATATATTAATAAAAATACTTAATGGGTTTTTTTGCACATTTATCCATTTATCAAATTTCACATAATATGTAGCTAAATACAGAACACATTTATACATAAAACTTTCTAAGCTTACCATCATTTATACTATAGATATAGCATATTTTCTGATTCATTTCTATTCATATTTTTGATGTGTAACTTCTGAATTTCGTTTCCTGTGTTTTTATTTATGTTTATCATTTTCATCTTCAAAAATCTTTTTGCAGAAAAAGCACATTTATTTGCAGATCTATTCGGGCATAGCAGCTTGAGAACTTTATAACAAAGGTTTAAATTCTCTTCAAAATATGAGAGTGCATTGTTAAGTTGTCGGCCCTGTACTTTGGAGAGAAATAACCAGATTTTCTTCAGAGGAGGTCAAGAGGGATCCAGGTGATGGACAGATATACTCGAAGTGCACTTTTGATGCACAGAATGAATAGAATACGCCAGAAACTTTCTTTCTTAGTCAAGGTCGTACCTGTTTATTCTTCTCTTTTTCTTCCAGTTCTTCAAGGAAGCCGTATCTTTGCCAATGAATGATTTTCGCGTAAATTATGTCTCATATTTAGTTTCTGAATAATTATTTTATAAGACTGTTTTATTTTTATTGTAGTTTATACAAAATAGTTAGACGTAATTAACTATGATTTTAAACTCTTTCAAATCTCAAAAATATTTGTGTTTAATTTTATATTAACTGATATAAATTTACTTAAGATACCATGTACCAATATAAATTAACTCTACATTTATAGGTCATTGGCAACAACAAGCAGGCATGATTTTAATATAAAAAGCTTATAGATTTATATTTTAAAAATTATAACTGGAATGAGTTAGACATAAATTTATAGTTTGAAAACTATTTGAATATTTGGTGTTTTTAAAATGAAGTTTGAAATAGATTTGTAATTTAATTTTGTTTCTCATAATATTTTTATAGTTTTGTAAGAATTTTAATATAAATATCCCGATACCAATACTAAAAAAATAACATTTATTTTAATAACATCAATATTATTATCTCTGCTCTTATTGAAACAATGATTAGGTAGCAGCTGAAAGGTTAGTATCCTGGGGGCTTTCAGTTTATGGGTTCATTCTTGTCTCGAAAGTTGAACATTTAAAAAAAAAAAAAAAAAAAAAAAAAAAAAAAAAAAAAAAAAAAAACCCCTTTAAATTGTAGCTTCTAGTGGAAATAACAACCTAAGTTTTCATTTGCAATCAAGCTACGAACTTCTCTAGTAATGTGCAAGCATTTATATTTAGCATAAAAATAAAATTTATAGCTTTTCGTCATAAAATAAATAACCGATTATTATATATTTTAATTATATAACTAAAATAATTACATTTCCAGTTGATTCACAAATGCAATCTAATACTTACACCAGTAATTAATAATAATCCTAATATGTTTTATGGGAAAAATATTTTAGGAAGCTAATTGTACCAAATTTACAATTGAAAGGTTCTTACCAAGACGGTCATAACAAACAAGTCAACTTATTAAATAAAGATTTGATACAATTTTAATTAAATAGCGATTCGAATAAACTTATTTCAAATATTAGAATACAATAGATTCCTTCCTTTTCAATTGAAATTTCATCAATTTATCTTGAATAAAGAACATTGTTGGAAAGATTTCATTTTGGAAGTCAAGTCAATACTGCACTGACAATAGTGGCAAGATCAAAAGAGGAACAAAAACTCACCAATGAAGTCAAATGATGGAGGAAAGCTATCTCAATATTTGTGGAAGATTTAAGTGGTGTGAGAGGACGTACCAACTTCTAGTCGAGTAAATTGGCCCTATGCTGAGTTTTAGCAGCTGCCTGGGCACCTTTTGTGATGCTCCACACTTTAAGTCTGAGAACAAACCCAACATGAGAATATTGGATTATATTTCACAGATCGCTTCCCCATTTTTTCTGTGAACAAAATGATTTTGTTTGCCTTAGGGTAAGTTTCAGGGAGGAACTTCTATCTGCTGTACATTAACTTCACATCGAAAAAGTTCCATTTTTTGGCACTTTATTTTGCGATACATGCGTAGCCACATGTTGGTTTGTTTCAGGTTAAGTTTAGATAGTAAGTCCCATGTACATAAGTCTTTATAAAGGTAGTGAGTCCAAATGTAAAACCAAATTTCTTGTGAATGAATTTATTTAATTTTCCCTTTTTTAACCCCAAATAAAAGGCATTTTGTCAAATAAAAGGCATTAAAGTGTTGTTCTCTTAAAAAATGCTTTGCATGAATGTTAAGCCATAATATTTCAAAAAGAGAACTCAGAACTGAACTTATAGCTGTAAAACTTTCCTTCTTGGGAAAACTGTTTCAAGCGCAATATACATCGTTTCAACAGCAATCATTTTTTGCGCTTATTTAAACCAATTAAATAGTCTAATTTAAGTGTTAAATCAAAAGATACATAATTTATCTTAATTTGAAAAAATTGATTCCTAATAAAAATAATGAAAAAATTAATAGTTTTAATATTAGTTTTATTATTTCAGATTATAACGCATTACATTATGTCAGATCTCCAATCTGTTTTTTCTCGATTACCATTTAACAAAATAAATAAAATAGCATCTATATATATTCTGTTTAAAAAACAATGATTAAATATGGAATTTATATTTACGTCCTTATATAACATTATTTAGAATGATTAAAAATATCAATCTTTTTACAACGAATTTTATTTTTCTCACTATAACTCTAAATTTTACCTTAATATTGAAAAATGTTTCTCATCATATTCTTGTTAATAATGATTTAAAAATAAAGTTAATGATCAGTAAAAAGTGAAGCTTTATTAAGATAATAAATAAGTAACGATTTCTAAAAAACGTGTTTCTTGTTTAATGCATATAATTTATGAAATGTGCATATAATTAAGCTTAAAAGCACCTGCTTCAAATCATATTTTAGATATCAGTGACGAAAAAGTAAACACATTCCGTCATTTTTTAAATCACTTTAATTAATTTAATAGTTATGAAAAGAAAAGAAAACGAAATTGTATCTCCCTCTCAACAAAATTTAAAGTTTATTTTCATTATCCTTGTTCCGTGTTTTTGTTTATTTATTTTGTGTAATTAATGAATATGAAATGTACTTATTCTTAATATTGTGATTAGCGTCTTATAATAAAATGAAGTAGAGATGTTGTATTCTTTCTCGAAAATTAATGAGTTTTTAATTACTCTCTGACTAAACACACGAAAAGAACATCTACTAGATAAATCTAATGAACAGTATTATAAGTAACAAATTTTACAGGGATAAAATATATTTGACAATCCGAACACAAAAGTGTACATCAATAACGGTTTTTTTTTTTTTTTTTTTTTTTGGAAGAAAGGCTGCAAATTTAATATACGCTGTAGAATTAAACAAAATAAAGAATAATATGAATAGGTATAGCATTGATGATAGAAGGGTTTAAGATAAAAACTAACGTGTTTATTTTGTTTAGAAACTGCTTAATGGCATTTATAGGAATTATCAAAATAAATTACTTTATTTTAATTAATTAATTGATAACCCTAGGCTCATTTTTAGGTTTCTTTTTTTACAGTTTTAACAACTTTCATTCTCCTTTTAATCCCTCAATTTGTTAACGGAATCATTTTTAATTCATGATCTAATAAACAATGAATATTATTATAGTTTATCACAAAAATAAACTTACTTTCATTTTAAAGACTAATTTTGAAAAACTAAGAAAACTAATTTAATTTTGTTAATGCAATAATTTTAATGAGTTCTCGAAAATAATGTATATTACATTCTTTTATATTTGATTTCTTTTTTTATTAGATGCATTTTCATAAATTCTTATGAAGAAAGAAAATCTTGTAATGCCATTTTCCGTAAATATTGGAGCTTTCCGGAATTGTCAATAAAATTGCTAATAATAAAGCTATTTTACGAAGGTAATGTATTTATACTTAAATGTATATTTTTTCATAACTATTTGAAAAATGTGGTTACTTCAAGTGAAACTTTTTCCTATTTTCAAAATATGTTTATGATAAAGTGTCTAATAATTGAACTAGACTTGGCCAATTTATTTCAGTAAATTAATTAATTAATTAGTAAATTATTAATCTTCTAGCAAAATTAATTTATAATTAATTTTTGCAAAGATTGCTATTAAAATTAAAGAGGAAAAATTTTCTTCTTAATTTAGTTACGATTGATAATGTTTGTCTATGTTTTTAAGCTAAAATTACCATAAACATTTTGTTGTCGAAAAATAATGAAATATCTATATATTTTACCAATATTCAACTTAGCAATTTTGTCAACAATTTGTCTCAGTTGGAAATTATAAAGAGACTTAATAAAATATTATAAATATTTACATTAAAGTTATTATATTCAGTACTACTCACCATTCAAATTCATAAAATAATGTTCCCATCTAATTGTCTTTGATTAAGACTATAATTTATGACTCCAAAAAAGTTTTCCTTTTTGAAGCTACGTTATAAGTGTTTTATCATGTCAATGAAAACCTAATGCTTCCTATATAATCATTTCCTGAATAAATTTGAAATCAATTAAAACTATATAAATATTTATTGAATTACTTATATACAACAATCTAAATAAAAACAGCAATTCCTATTTTATTTTCTAAATATATACCCGGAGTGTTCTTGCTTGTACGACGCTTTGTTATTTTTATAAATGAATAGTTTTGAATCTTTTCATTCTGTAAGTTTTAAGTAAAACAAAAACCGTTCTTTTCAAAAAGTTGCTGTTATCTACTCATAACTCAATCGATGACATTCTCGTCCAAGTGGTATGCTAAAAGAAGAAGAAATTCTCCGTGCTTCTTGAAGGATGACCGCTACTGCCGCTTATCTGCCAGAATGCAGCTGCTTCTACTAATCGACAGAACTAGTGCACGAGCACGTTTTCAACTTTGCGGCTAGACGTCTGATAATAGCACCATCGCCATCTTCTTAGTTAGATTGTAACGCATCTCGCTCACTGAACCTGGGTTTAAGCTTAAGAGACTTTGGCTCGGACTAACGCATTCAGGATCTTGTTTGGGAAAAAGGGGACATTTGCATCGGAATCAACTAGAGATTTCGATTTCCTTTATTTACATTATGTGTAACATCGATTGTCAGATTGATAACATTTCCCTTTGGAGCGAAGAATGCATGTATTAGATTTCAGAATTTTTTACAAAATAATTTAATCAAATTCTAATTTTATTCAGTCATTGTAATTATCATTTATTTGGGGAATTATTGCAAGATTTCTTAATGAAGTGAGTGCATTGTCCCATTGTTAGTATTATATTAGTATAGAAAAAGCTTATACTATAAAATTTTGATACATAAGAATAGGATGAAAATATAATTTGAAAACACAGAGATATTTCCTCTAAATGATCCATTAAACCCAGAAATACAAAAATTTTTGTAATTTTACTGAAATAATTAAATGTATAAAGTACAGAAACAAATATTTAATCTGTTTAAATTAACAAAAAAAGATGTATAGAGTTTCCCACAGCTAAACACATTTCAGAACATTTTTTCACAAAACAGTGAGTTTAATAACAATTAAAGGTTATGTAATTTTGATTGCCAAAAAATTTTTCCAGGTTTTCTTTCAGTGAATGTTAAGAAGATTTTTTATCCTCAAATTACTTTCATCTCATGCAACTGCACCATTTATGGATCAAGCGTATCAACCAAAATAAAATATTAACACATAAAATAAATTGAAGATTATTTCTTGTTTTTCCATATGAATATATAATTCACTTTTAAGTGAAAACAAATAGGAACTAAAATTATATAATAAAACAGTATGCAAGAGATCCGAAGCCCATAAAAAAATTAGGCTTGGGTTCTTCAGGATGCACTAAGCAGATATTCCTACATTCTGTTATTTCTAATGAATTTTACTCTGTACAACATTCAAGGAATCAAATAGAAGACATTAGTTAACCTTCCAGCGGGCGCGGCCATCATACCAACATGAAAGGTCGCGCGTATTTCCCACATAGTAAAATGTAAATTTTCGAAAGCGTAACAATTAAAATTATATTGTAAATAGCTTAGGAATAATAACTACAAATATTTTAAACATTTTTTACTTAAAATGAAGCAGAAACAATATAAAGTGCAATAATATAAAATGACCACAGGTTAACTGGATTTATTTAAAAACAATATAAAAGGAATTGCCGATATTATGACAGAACAATTTGCATAGAAAATATATAGAAGTGCAAAAAATAATACAGAATTTATGTATAAAAAGGAAAAAGTAATTGACATTTAGATATGAAAAGGAAGAAAACAGTTTTATTGTTATTTCATTGCAGTATTGTAATCTGAGCAAATGTGTTTAGTGTGATCCAAGCATATAAATTTCTGGCAAATCTCCCAACTGAACCTCTTGATTCTAGTCCGCCTTTCTTTTTAGTAGGGTTTGCATCTTTTTTCCCTGACATCACATCTTTCACTTTTTCAATACTTAGTTTGCTTTTCTCTTTTAGTACTTTTAATATTAGCTCACTTTGTAGAGAAGTGTGTGCTCTTTTCTCAACATTTTATTTCGTAAGTGCATTTGCCACCTGTCACAGATATTTCTTTCTACATAGTTTTCGTTATTATTTGTCGAATGAATAATGTAGCTATTAATCACAGCTACATTCAGTATAGAGAAAAAAGCCACACGAGGCCAACGTTTGCTGTTTGTGGAAACATCGTAAGAAGGACAGAGTTTGTCCACTGTGTCTCTACCTCTCATACTAAGGATGTAAAACGTAATAATGTAAGCGAAAGTAGTAATGTAACGCAGATGGTTTTTTTAAGTCCCCTGCGTCTTCATCAATTTCTGCGTAGTCATGAAAGCTTGGAATCAATATAAAATTTTTATAACGTTTTGGTAGGTATGAAAAAAGAGTCATATCTTTTGTAAAACCAATGAGACTTGAGATAGGTTCTCACATTTTTGTCATCTTAAACTGATTCAATATTTGAGCTTTACTTTTTTTAAAATGCCGACAAATGATATTTTCTTTTCAGACCAATCTCGAATTAAATCGAAACGTAAGAACCAGTTATCTGTGACCAAATTTCTTCCAGTGTTGTTAATAGGTGCTGCTAATCTTTTCACAACATCTTGTGGCTTGTTGCTTATTGAAAAAGGACCATTCCGTTGAATTTCAGGATATATTTCCATGTTATAGGTGTAAAACATACGAGCATTCACCATGGCATACATTTTTATGCCATATTTATTCGGCTTTTTTGGAATGTACTGTTTGAAACCACACCTTCTAATTTTTCGTCAATTGTAACAATTCTTCAAAGGGAATAGCACTTCTGTTAATTATCAACAAATTTCTCAAATAGGTTTCGAATTGGAGCTAAGCGGTCGATTTTTCTTCGTTCTGCTCTTGCACTTGTATGATCAAAACGCAATGCTCTAATTAAAAATAAATACCACTTCAAGCTCATTACTACATTGAAATAATCCATCCTCCACAGTTCTTCGAGGTTTATTCTATTGTCATGATAAACACCAGCCAAGTAAAGCAATCCCATAGGAGTTTTTGTTTTTTCTGTATCTTTGGCGTCCCTCAAACGAGAGTAATTATGTCTCACGGAACGGATGTACTTATAGGTTTCTTCAACTGTGACTTTGATTAGGGTATCAGTAACTAAGCATTTCCACGTGTCTAAAATATCTGTTAGATTTTTAGGGGACCTGATTACTTTAGGAAGATATAAATATATATGCTGCAGTCGTTTATTTCTTTTGAAAGGTTTACTTTACATTATCCACGAGTCGATAATCTTTGTTTATCTTCAAGTAGGCTATGTAGTATCTACAGAACTGTTATCATTACCTTCATATTCAAAATCACTTGCTGCACTCAAGTCTGATTCCAAATCACTTTCCCTTTCTGAAACATACTCCTGTTCATTTGTATCATTCTCATCTAAAACTATGTCGTCATCATCATCACTGTCACATAAAAGCGAATTTATTATAATCTCGAGGTCATTAGGGTCTCTCATGTCAACCATTATTTTTTAGACGCCATGACTAAGAAAAAAAAATGGAAGGAAATAAATAAAATGTCATGAACAGTCACGCGTTTGTGAATGATACAGTGTCTCTATTCTAACACTAAAAGCGATTAAAAGCAAAAATTATTCCTGCCATAATATATAGGTCTAAAACAATACAAATTTATTTGTAAAATCATACAATCAAACATAACAAAAACTTACTTGAATGGTCGTGCGTATCTTTAAAATTCAAATATCTGATCGGCAGAGACTTTTTAAAGCCAAAAACTTTCGACGACAACTGAAAGTAAATTAAAGGGAGTGGGGAGAATAGCCAAGGACAGGTGTTCGCAGCCTTACCAGAAAAAATATAAAACAAAATTCCTCTCTATAGTGTGTCTCTCACATACGTGTAAGGTTAAAGCAGAAAAAAAATTGCTTTGATGCAATCCATCATACATTCGTTTATGAATACATATGTATAATATGTATGAACGTATGCACACACACACACACACACACACACACACACACACATATATATATATATATATATATATATATATTCTTTAAGTCTCTATTATTTGATTTTAATATTTAAATGGAAAAAATGCAAAAATGCCATAAAAATTCATACCTAAATAAAATACACATAACTCATATTTTTAAATTTTTTTAATTGGTCAAGATAGCATGAAAAGTTCAGTATAATTTAGTGATGAATTTCGCAGCTTTTTTTTAAAAACATACGGAAGAAAAAAACTATTGAAAGTGAATTTCAATAAATTATTTCAATAAATGCACAGTGAATTTCATTAATTTATGTTGAAAACTGGTAATAAAATTGTGTATATACAAGATTCCTGCAGTTTATTGATGAAAGAAGCAATGTACCAAAATTTCTTTTTTATGTGACAAATCCAAATATAACTTTCCCCAGCAAAAATCTACATATTTGATGTTGAATTATATATATATAATATAATATGACTTCCATTGCTTTTCTGTTCTTTCATCCATTGTTTATCAAATAAGAAATGAAAATTTCTATAAGAATTTTCACTTAAACCTTGCTATTAACGTCAGAAGCTTAGAGATTTTTGAATTAGTTTACGGACAAATAAAGAATTAAGCAATATAGTATAAAAAGATAAAAATTTGTTATGAAAATTAACAATTAATAACTTTTAATAAGAACTTTTAATAAAAAGTGGGAGGAAAATCAAATAAGAAAATTTTCAGACAAAAATGTATTTAGTTCATTATTTATAGGAAAATTATAATTACATGTGTTAATATAATTTTAGACTTGCAAGGATATATTGTTTTGTTTTGCGTTCTTAAAATCTAATATTTGAATATTAACTAGTGTCAATATGGAGTGAACATTAAATTTAGACAATTTTTTTTAAATTTTCATTTAAATAGCAGCGTTCTGTCTAGTTTTTAAAAATTTTTATTCAGCCCTTTGAAATTATAAATGCTTAAATGACAAAGAAATTCGTAATCGAAATATTCATAATAAATCTCCTTTCTAATTTAAGAGTCATCCAATAAAATTAATTTAAGGTATCTTTTCCTAAGAAATGCATAATGAGCCCTCTGAACCACACAAATCAACTATTACATTATTAAATAGCAGGACAATTTAATAAAGTAAATCCTTGTCGGTAAATTTTCTAATTCCACTGTTGGCATCAATAATTAAAAGGATTTCAGAATTGTATTTTCCTGAAATTATGTAACTTTCATATTTTACCTTTCTGCTGTAATTGACAAAAAGTGTAATTGAAAGGAAAATTCGTTATTGTTCATTAATACAAATAATTTATAAGTCTTATTGAAATTTTTAAAACTCAAGCAGATCGAATATTGTTTGCCGAAGAGGAATATTATCGAACACGTTCCTTAATAGGAAACTACTCCCTTCGAGTGGTAATTTGCTTAAAACCTGGAAAGCAACCCCTCTAAAAAAGTTAGACCTCAAGTCATCGATGTCCCAACTGAAAATAACCCCTTTTCATTTGTTTGCGATTGGCATAGAAATCGAGAAAGCGCATTTCAATTCCATTAAATCTATTCCCCCGCTCGACATCCATTAAATACGAGACAAGTTCCAATCTTCAAACGATTGCCTCAAAGCGAAATTCTCAATTAGTTTTTCTTGCCCCTTTCGAATTCAATGATTATTTCGATGACTTCCGAAAGCTTCAAATCAAAACCACTGCGTGAAACTACACTTAATAATTATGGTGAAGATAAAAAAAAAAAGAAGAAAAGACGCAAACTAAATTTCCACAAAGTTCTGCGGTTTGTAAGAGCAAACGAATGTTAATAACCGCGTCTCTGAGAAACTGGAGCGAAAGAAAAGTGGTAAAGGAGGATTGGAGCGACTCCAAGGCAAGCCATACATATAACCGCGCTTTGACTAATTCTTTATTTGTCGACTATCAATATTTGTTTGAACCGCGGATCTTTTATAAATGAGCTGAATGGTAAATACGCGGACTCAAGTATTTGTGCTATTTGAGCGAAGATTTTCAAATATTTACTCAACAAGCCCCCGCTGTATTGCACAAATAATTGACACAACATTCCACCAGTTTCCACCCATCTATCTATCGGTGTTGAGATATTTGAAATTACAAGATGTCGTTATTTATACGATGAGATCTTGAACACTCGCTGGCTAATATTTACTACCGCTTAAAATGCTTCTCTTAAAATGAGAAATGCCTCAGAGCCATTTCAGTAGGAAAAGAAACCCAAAGAAGAGTCCACGTTTATTAAATGCTGCCGCGAAAGAGTTAATCGTCTTTAGATCCAGAAAAAAAGCTTGTAGTTTGGGTATTTTCTTTCTGCTATCTTCATTTAGTCACTGACTTTCTTGAGTTTGTTTGGTAGTGTCCCAAAAAACACACTCAGTCTGCCTTGTTTGGTCTATGGGAAACTGTAAATAGCCTTCTTTTTGAAGCTTTTTAATATTAGTGAACTTCGCTCCTGTTTACTTTCTTGGACCCTTTATTGTGGTCTTCTATTTGCGCAAAGGTGCTTCACGCGCATTTTCCTATTTTGGTCTCATTTAAGGCCTTCACCTGGTTTTTAACTTTTGGAAGATTTTATTTGATGAGAAGTAATGAATTTACAGCAAATTTGATAAAAGACTAAATCATGAAATTTTTTTCTGTAATACTTCTCTCAATTCTGTTTGGTTTGATTCTTTAAGTTTTAAAATTAAAGGTGCTTCTTAATTCCATATTTTGGAAATTTGAGGTGGAAAAACTAGTTATTTACCAATAAGAAATTCACTTCTAAATTTTAAAATAATTTTATCTTTTAAAATTCTAATTATTCTTAAACATATTTGTAAAATTATGTCTATGATGAGTGTGTATATGATGAGAGAGTATTTTTCTTCTTATTATTATTGAACGTTCAGTAGGTCTGTAAAAATACGCTTAGATTGTTAAGAAAAATCCAAAATATATATCAGCATTCTTTTTGAGTAATCTGGCCTGTGTTTGAGAAAATTTTGTATTTTTGTGTTTCCACATATATCGATTAGTAAGTAAGAAACTCATAGCTTCCAAATATTTAAAATATTAAATATTTCATTCAATCAGCAAATTTTATTTTGAATCAAGTGATTGGGTTTTAATGTAAAATTTAGATAATTTACTTTAAAAAATACTTATCTAATTTTTATTTTTAAAATATCAGGGCAAACATTAAAAAATTTATTAATTTAATAAATTTATAAATATTTTAAAATTTTTGATATGTATAATTAAATGTTCCAAAATTATAAAATAATGCACTAATTTTTTCGATATAAATCTAAGAAACATTTTTAAAAAATAATCACGCTATATTTGAGGCATTTTGAAATGATAATGATTACATGCAAATCAAAAAAACTTTTCACATGAAAAATGTAATTTTATTGTTTCTGAAAAGGAAATATCATTTTTATTGTTGAATTAATTTTGGGTTTTTGTGTAAATTTAATTTTATAATTTGAAAAATTTTAAATGAAAAGATTAAGATTAAGATTTTACTTAAAATTCTTTATATTTAAAATTAGCCTATTTTTCTTGAATTTAGAATTAAATACATGTAGCTTAAAAAATAACACAAATGTAAAGATTAATTTACATATTAATGCAATTTTATTAGTTTGTCGTTTTAAATTTTTAAGTTAAAATTAATTATTATTAGATTAATGTTAATTAAATAATTTTAAGCAAAAAAGAAAGGTATAAAATTATCAATAATGTCAAATATAATATAATAAAATCCCGCATTATGAAGAGTTTTTACGATATTATTTTTATTTATAATTATAATAATTGTAATAATAAACTTCTGAGAAATTTCACAATTTTGAAGTATGAAATAATTTTTTTGCCTTTTATGTAATATGAATGCAAATGATTAATGACAAAAGTGCTTAACTTATTTATTACAACCATTTTTCACTCTGGTAAAATAAGTTTATTGCTTATAATTTAACATTCTTTAATTTTTAATTTATTTATCTTCTTATTGTGAAAAAAAATAGTTACAATAAAAGAAACATTTAAGCTTAATACAACAATAAAAGAATAAAAATGCAAACATTAACAAAATCAGTGAAAAATGACAGTTACTTCAAGTATAATATTGTGTAACAAAATAATGAAATACTTTGAAAGTGATAAAAATATTTTTATCATGTGAAATTTTCTTAAGAACTTTCTCTACAGTGCATTTTTTGTTAACGGCACGCAAGGACAATTTAAATCATTTAATTTCCTTTATATAAATTAAGCCGAATAAAAAAATCCTAATTTAGATAAATCTCTACACTTGGTACAAGTGATTATATCTTTTAAATAATTTCCTCATTTTACAGCAACTACCGTGATTCTATTTCAATTTATTCAGTCGTCATTAAGAAGGGAGAAAAAATAACCAAATAAATCTGTTGGTTGAAAAGAAACTGTTCAAATCTTATTGATGCAAATATGTAAGTCATTCAATTCCAGAAACTCAAGAAAAAGATTTTAATATTTCTTTATGATTAAGTTATATATATTTAATTTTGATTTTCTGCGAAGTTTGGAAGAGTTAATTATGAGAGCAAAATGTGTGAAGATGTTGAAATTCTTTTTAAATTAAATTTTTCTTATCGGATATTTATTAAGCGTTTATCAAAAAGGAATAAAAAATGCTTTCCTTAAAGATATATAAATACAATGAAGTTGTGCATTTGGGGTTTTTGCTTGTTCATTTAGTTTTTTAATTCTCTTTTGCCGATTTTCTTAAGGGGTATTTTTCGTAACCATACAGTGTTTGAAAAATGAAAGGTATTTAATTAAGAGAAACTGAAAAATGTAATTTCAAATTATAAATAGGCGGCACTTTTTTAATACATATTATTTATGCATATTTAATAAACCTGACTAATTCATTTCAAGCTTTACTTATCAAAAATATTCTCCTTTAAATTAAATGTTGCAGACTTTATTGGTCTCATAAAGAGACATTTTTTAATGTGAAAGTGATAAAACTGTTGGTAGTCTTTTAAAGGTTTTTTTATATTTAGACTTTATTCTATTCAATTTTTCTACAATTAACTAGTCATATAGGAATTCCTGTTGTTAGTTTTATTAGTAATATAAATTTTGTTGAGTTTATTAAATATGATAACACAATTTTATTTTATTACAACCTGAAAGCTAAAAGATCCCATATAGATGATGATATAATTTTATAATGTTACTAGTGTATTTTTATTTTACTTTTTTTATTTGCTCTAAAAGATTTAAAGGACAAAACTAATCTTCATAAAAAATGCAAAAATTGATTTCATAATCAATATTATATGTTTTATCCCTTTGTATGATTATAAATGTAAAATTTTTAGTTAACTTAATTAAATGTAATTCTCTTGTATTGCCTAAATACAGTTCTTAAACATAGATTCTATTTATTACAGCTTTATTGTTACTAACAAATATTTTTTCCATATGAAAGCTAATTTAACCACGATTTATGATTTGAAGGGGACTCGGAATTGTTACATATGTACACACTTGAGTTGGGAGTTGAATCTATGAACTCTAAAACAGTAGACCAAAGGACTAAACATTCAGATTTTAGTTTGACATTTAATTTCTGTATTTGGTGTATACAAAGCTCTTTAACATTCAACGAGGTAATATTTTTTTTCATTTTTTTATTTTTCTTGATGTTTTTGCTGAATAAATTATATCTAGTAATTTGCCTATTACTACTATCTAAAGATCAAAATAATTGTCATGGGATTAATCTCAGATGTAAGAAAAGTTCATACTAAAGACTAAATCTTTTTATTAAAAATAACGAAAAAAAGTAAATTTGTTTTAAATCAATTCGTTTCTATTTTCAAAATTTGAATAACAATCAATTCATACCAAAAAAATAACTTAATAATAATTACAATTTTTATTTTAATAAATTTATTATAAAATGTGAGCAAAAATGTGTATATATGAATCCTAAAAAACATAAATATAAATAATAGAGCTTATGTACTTTCTTATACTTTCTTTTAGAATTGTTAAACAATTCAGCATCATTCGGAACAGTTTAATATGTTTAATTAAAAATATTAATATGATATTATCTCTTTATGTCGGTCGAGTCTTCAGTAAAACTAAAACTATAAATTAGTTTCACTATAATTATTAACCCAACTTTGATTAAAAAAAGTTCTATCATTTTAATTAAAACCTTTACTGAAAACAAAAATCTTAAAGACAATTGAATATTCATTTCTAATGAATAAATCTTTGTCCATTCAAGGCTATGACTTTCATCCAACATATTTTTATTCAAAAATAAAATTTTACAGTATTCCTACACATTACTTCATATATTATTTTTATATATTACTTTTCCTTTATAAACAGAAGATAATGTTACATAAATAATTCACACATAACATTATCAGTTTTACTATTATTTAATATTATCTAATATTTCCTTTAAATCACTGAAATTATTCGATTTTTCAAAAAGGAACAGAATTAACTTATTCTTATGTGGAACACATTATAAGTAATCCCCAGACATCTATAAATAGAGAAAGTAGAATATTCTATAAGAGAATCTAATGTGCAACCTCACAATACTGAATTCACTTAAAATTTGCTGTATATATATTTGATGTGGTGTTTGACATTTTAATTTCTAATTCTTTCATTATTATTAATTTGTTATATATATATATATATATATATATATATATATATATATATATA
>JAPDSC010081635.1:244516-305720 GCA_026290005.1 Latrodectus geometricus | reverse complement strand
TATATATATATATATATATATATATATATATATATATATATATATATATATATATATAAACACTTATTTTTTGCATACTCTCCTAAAAATATATTCAAATAAATTAAATTAAGAAACCAAAGTGCTACATTTCTACTATATCCTGTAATAAACTATTTCTTCAAGGAAAGATATTTATATTTTATTGGTTACATATAATGAGAAGAGTAGGATTGATATTTTAACCAGAAAATTAAAATTGCACACACACACAATAGTTAATTATATTCAGTGTCCGGTTAAACTCCTTGTTGTTTCTTTAAGCATTAGCCATAAATTAATAAACTGTTTTTAACAATTTCCATTTGACTCCGCATGAAATATCTATGGATCATCATGCTTTATGTCTGGTAATCTATTTATTTCAGGAGAAGGTCTCGATTTTCCAACTAAGATCCTTTTGTCTTATAAAACTACGTGAATGAATATAGATTAATCCACTTGAATATCTTAAGAAACATGAGCTGTGTAATACAAGTGTGTTCATTACAAAGCTTTAAACATAACTTGGAAATTCAATGGCTGATAGAGTGTACTTGAAAAGGTGTTATACGATAAAAATCAAAATCAAATTGATTTAATATTTCTAATACACACAGATATGTAAGCCCACATGCAGTACCAGTTTGTCTCATATTGCAGTGGGGATGAGGCTGGAAATATACCAGGATACTTTCAGGTTGCACGAACAAAGAAACCGATAGCATTTACCAGTGATAACTTTGGTGGTACACTCTACAGCCTGACTCCCGCAGTTTTCACAGCAATCGCAATTATGTTGTATAACTATTATCAGAGTTACATGGTACATTTTTAATAGGTTTTCCTATATTTCTAATGCATTCTCCATTATTTAGCACTATTTTAATCCTATTTTAAGCTCACAGTTCCAAATAATCAAGTACACATCTGAGTATCTTTAATTTCTCTGTCTGTTATTTATGTTTGTAACCATAGCTTTGCGATGACTTTTATTTGTATACGTCCAAGTGTTAACAGTCTTATCGCTAAAATTAGTATTTTATTTTATAAAATAAAGTTAAACTTGATTTGCTTTAGTCTTTAAACTCATGGATACTACTCATTCTTTTATAAATAATATAAGATTTTTTTAGCTAATAGCTCAAATTTGTTTAAGTACAAATTTCACCTGTGAAAGTACATAAAAATGTTATCATGCTTTTCAGTTTGTTTATTATCACTGATTTTCACTAAAATTGATCTCAAAAATTGCAATTAATATTTATTATCAGTTTTTTTGTTTAAAAGGTAAACTTTGAGTAAAATTTTCTTAAATGAGGACAAAAATGTAACTTGATATAACAATAGAGATAAATGAATGGAATAAAATTGAAAATTTATGATTCCCAAACATAAATTTTAAAAATATGTAATATAATTTTTTTTTAATATTTTGAAATTCAAATTACATTTTTACTACTACATGGCTGAAAAATCTTTGGTTAGATTTAAAAATCGATTAAGTGCTCCTTAACCTGATATATCTCCTGATTTCCTTGCTATCTGATGATTAGTTACATTATGTTTGACTATTAATGCATTTTAAAATTTAATGAAAAACTCTTATTATATTTACTTTATATTTTCTCCTCATTTAAATATTTACCATTTGATATTTGAATAGCAATCTTTTTGGATTCATATGTAAACATAAAATTACTGAACTGTGTATCTCATACAGATATAGCAATGGGTAATTCATTATTCCTGAAAAAAATAGTAATGATAAATAATTGATTAAATTTTGTCTGTAAATCTGATTATATTTATCAAAATTTTATTTTGATAAATATAATCAGTAACAACCACTTAAAATGAAACATGCTAAGAAAAAGTTTCAAGTTATTTTAAGAAGCTATTTATCTTAGATCTATTTTTTCATGAAAAAATTCATAAATTTTTCGTGAAATTGTTTTTATGAATTTTTTATTGAAAGCATGTTTTTGTATGAAAATAAAGTTAAGAAAAAGGCTGAAGATTGTAAAATTTGGTCCAAGAAGTCACTAATCAATGATTATCTTGAAAATTATGCAAAAAGTTTTAGAATAACAAAGTTACATAAGATTGTAAAAAATACTAAGTTCCAACATAGGTAAAAAATTTGATTTTCGAAGGTAGTGAATAAATAAAACAATGGTATAACCACTAGTTTTTAGAGATTAATAAAAAATGTATTAGCTGTAAATGAAAGTTAGATTATGTATGAGCTCAACTCTTTCTCTTTAATAGAATGATTTCAGAGTTAATACCAAAATAGTGTTAATCACAAGATAATTTACAAAACTAAATTATATTAGTTTATAAGAAACAAAGATAGTTGTTATGTAACTAAACGTAAGAGAGTTTTATGTAACTAAACGTTAATTAAAATAAAATAAAGGTACTTAGCAAACACTGGATTTTCCGCTTAGAAATTGAGATTTGATGAGTACATTATATATTATATTATTTGATTGTTATTATCATCTTTCTCAAAATAAAACTCAGTTTAAAAACACTATTATTTATATTAAACCAATAAAAGAGTAAAACATGAAAATTTATGAAGCCAAATGTTAAGTATTTTACATAATTAAAGAACAGAGATAGTGAAGCTTTTGAATATAAGTCAAAGATACAACCAGATTTCTCTATTTTTTTTTCACCTTAACTTTTTAAAGAAATTTATAACTTAGACAAAGTAATAGGCCTAGAAATTAAATAATAGGACACATTTATAATATGCATCAAAAAGTAGTTTCCTTTCAAAACTTTTCTCATTTCCACCTGTATGCGTGAAAAATATTTTATAACGGAATTTTTCGCTTATCAAAAAGGTACGACTGCTTAGTTGACTACTTTCGATGAAAAAACTGAGAATCTAATTCTAGATTAAAGACCTCTGCATTGTGTAGAAGTTATTAAATCGCAGCAGAGCACTTTTCCCATTGCGCATTACCGTACATATCTAGCAGTCTCCTGTGATCAACCGTATAAGTGAATAGATTCAGCTGTCATCTGGTGGTCACGAGTTGGTGAGCACCATTGTAGCAAATATCACGTGCAAGCAACCCTCTGCCTTGTCCTGAAGCTCGAGCGGATGCTATGAATGTTTGTTCAAAAAGCACCTGCAGGAAATATCATCTTTTACTTGCCAATTAACTTTTCCAGTCTTCTCTACATGAGCCTTCGAAAAATGTTGGCAAAAATCGATAAAAAAAACATTTAAATGTTTGAATTGTGTTTTTGTACTTAAAAGCACAAGGCTTTGAGACAGTATAAAATGGAAATATTTTGATTTAATAATTGAATAGATTGTGTCATTGTTGTTCCTCGTAAAAGGAGCTTCTTTTTACTAAAGCATTTAAAATATCACACTCGAACTTATCTTTATGATTTTTAACTTATCATTCACTCATAAAGTTATTGTTTATAAGCAAATGGAAAAATATGAAAGAAATGAAAATATGAAGGAAAAATATGTAAGAATTAATATAATTTATCATTTTAATATAACAGGGTAAAAAATTTGAACTTTATTGGCAAAGAAAATTTTGTTTATTGGTAAAGAAAATTTGTTTTTAGCAACAATTTTATTGTTGGTAAAAACAAAAATAATTAAAATGTGAATGTAAAAAATATAATTATCACAATAATTGTAAGTGAAACCATTAAGTAAAAAAACAGTTTACACTATATATATATATATATATATATATATATATATATATATATATATATATATATATATATATATATATATATATATACCTTAATCATTAACAAAAATTTTGCAAAATAACTGATAAAGCTTCTTTTCGTTATAAAAAAATATTTAATCGACACATTTGTATATATATGGCCGGAATGCCAGCTAAATGAACAAACATGGTCTTCATATAACCGTTCGTGGACTTCATTTCCAACTTGGGTTTAGATGTTTGTAGTGCTTCGGAATCAATTTTAAATTGCAGATCCTGGTTTAATCAGTCCTTGTGAGCAATGAACGACCATTAAGCAACAACTAATAAAAAAAGATGTCGGAATGATTCGATTACATATAGATTGGGTTATGACTGAAATATATTTTATATATTGTTTTGTAAGTAATAGTCTTACAAAATTAAAAAGATAACAAGATTATAATCAAATATTCACGTATCCCTCATGTTTTCAATACTATAGTTAATTAAGTCATTTATACTTTTACAGACTTTTGAGGTATATATTTATGTGTGTGTGTGTCTTCTAAAAATGATTAAATAAATACATTTATTTATTTTGTTATAGTTCTGAAGGTACTTTTACTAACTTCTTAAAGAGGAGTTTTAATTTTCTGCAAAGCAATGATCTGGTAACATACTTGGTAAGGAGTTGAAACTCTTAGCTCTCATGAAGTTAGACAAACATACTTCAAAATGTTGTTCCATGGCATAATTAACTGTGATATGTATAATCTTTCTTTGTCAATTCACAAAAAAATTCAATAGTGAGATCATAATAAACGTTTTTTTAATTGGAATACATAATGAGTTTCGAATTACGATATTAACTTCACATTGCTTTTAGCTGAAGGCACAGCAACAACGCTGATAATGATGAAACTGAACAACTAATTCTGTACGCGAACATGTCGAAAAACAAAAAATACAAATTTTAAAACTTATTTTTCTTGAGTTAAATTTTTTTAAATTTCCATTTGATTTATTAAATAGCTTGACTGTCTTTTTCTAAAATTCTCTAATTTGTGGATAACAAATTTGAGCATTAGTTATTTGGAATATAATTGAAAATTATTAATAAAATATATTTTAATACTGTTTTGTTGTTCTTAATTTCAGCATACATTAAATGTATTTTAAAATCTCCTCAAACTTCTTCAAAATCTTTCTAACTATATTGATATCTGTATGCAAATATTTTTAATTACTTAATTTACTTTTTAGTTCTTTTTAAAAATGAATATAATTTTTATTCATTTAGAATTTCATCTTTTTATTTTGCCACAATTTTATTTGACCTTTAGGTTTTCAGACCTTTAGGTTTTCAGAATATGATTCATTTGTATTAAAATACTATTATTTGATTTTATATGATTTCAATAAAATTATTTTAAAATAAAATAAAATATTCATTTGTTTTTAGGGTAATGATGTGTAAAATACTTGTTGTATATAAATAATCAGAAATAACTTTAGTATAATAAGTTATATTGAAAGTCAAACATATATTGCCAGAATATTTTCTTATGTTTGAGAAAGAATCGGATGTGTTTCTAACTCAAATTTAAGTTAGAAACATCTATATTGGTTCTGTAAACAATACAATTGATATTTAAACTAAAATTGTATCTAACGTTTTTTTATTATGATTAAAATTTATCATCAGAAAATAATGTAAATATCTGTGCAAATGTAAATGATTTCTTTGACTTATCTGTTAAAAGAAATCAAATTGTAATTGGTTATTTAAATTATTTTATTTATTGAAGGATAAATTTCAGAAATAAAAAAGAATAAAAAATGTTTTAAAAAAGAATAAAAAATGTTTTACTGCATGTTATACAATTACATTGCTTTTTCTTCATATTTTTGCACAAAGGAACACTTTTTTAATAACTGTTTACATATTTAAAAAAAAAAAAACTGAAAATGTGATCTAAAATTATTTTTATGTGAGACTAGCTACGTATTTGCATAGCAAGTGTAATATTTGAAAAAACACTCAAACAGTTCATCTAACAACATTTTGAATTCATGATTTTTTGGAATATCCATTTCCCTTTTGTTGAATAACCCCTAAGGGTTCTATGAAAATACTTGTTATTAGAGATGCTTTTATTTTTTTACACGAGTATTCCAGATTGAAATTCGTTTAAGTTTTTGAATGTGCTTGCTAGAAAACATTTTATTACATTTCCTGAGATTGCTATAGTATAATATCATAAGTAAGTGAGAAAATCAAATAATATTTTTGAGCAAATGGTAAGTATTTATGATACAGTTTGTTTATATAGCCTCCCAACCCAAATGCAGATTTCTTTTAATAACTTTGAAACATTTTCCTTGAACCTTTATGGAACAAAAATATTTCTATACAACTTATTTGACTAAACTTACGCATCGTTAAGTAATAACGTGTTGCACATTTGCATTTAATATGTATTCATACATAACCATGTGTAAATTAAGTTTTTTTAAATAAGCTTTTTCATATATAAAGAAAATTCCTTTTGATAAAATGATTATTTTCCTTAATGCTTATATTTATAATAATTTCATTCATATGTACAAATTATCTAACCTTACATTTTATTGCTTTATATCTCTAAAATGTTTTATTTCCCATGTTCGGAAATCAGTCCGTAAGTATAGCTAATAAAAAAAATACTTGAGGAAATTAGAAATTTCTCTCTGGTTGAATAAGGGAAAGAAAAATGTGGGCATTTATCAAACTTCTATTGTATTATTCTTTGTAAATTTAGCTTCTTCTACACTTAATGCACAAATATATTTTCTTTATCTAATTCCAAGAAAACAGAAATTAATAAATTTGTAAAATTTTGCTTAGTTAATTATAGCACAATAAAAATTAATATTTAGTAACATGAAATTTATTTTAATATCTAATAATGATATTTGTATTAATATTTTATACTTTTATCTTTATTACATTTGTAAATAGGTTTATAATGAATTTTTTAAAATAAATTTAACAAATAATGTTTGCGAAAATAAATAATTTTTCAAACAAAAAAGGCTTAATTATGTGATTTGAGAGTTATTTTATTTTATTGATTCTCGAACGTAATCGAACCTATCCGTACTTTAGTATCGCAGGTCTGTTTAAAAGTAAGCAAATACAATACATTCAAAACAATAATTCTAATTTATTAGCAAGAAAAACTAATTTAAAAATCTTTTCACTTTATTCACCACGATTATGGATTTTTGGCTAGATAATTCTATATGAATGTTGAATCCATTCTATTTCTGAAGCACTTTTATTTTACCTCTCTTTCACGCCCCAGCTTCCACCATCATCGCAAGTTTGCTTTGTAAAGCCAAAAGATGTTTGCGAAGTTATATCGAAAAGACTCAGAGTATCAAGCCTAAAAAAGCTCTTCCTCGACTGTTGGGGAAAGAAGAAAAGTAAAAAGGGAAGAAGAAGCAGCGAACCCTCCCTGTTTTCCCGGCATGATTGCGTTTCTGGAAGCCAATTTCAACATTCTTCGATGCCTTCGGGCAGAAATACTATCAAATATCCCAATATTATTTTTGCCACTCTTCTTTAGACTTTAACTTGGTATGTTTGATTGCAGTAAGGTCTAGCAAGTCTCCATCTTTTTTCTTATTGACTCACGTTAGACGATGGACTGGGGAACCTCCTTTAATACAAGAAATACGTTTCCGGCATTCTTCGACAAAGCTTTTCAGCTAGACAACAGTGAGTCCCTACCCTTTGAGAGAGTCCAGGTATATTGCCTTTATTTTTCTGTGACGCTCCAAGAAAAAATGAATAAATATGGATAAATGTACCCCGGGCACGTTACTCCCCATGGGTATCACCCGAGCCATACAGAACGTCTATGAACGAGAAAGAAGGCGATACCAACTCCCTAGAGAAGGAACCCTTAGATCGAGACTGAACATTACGATAAATCAACATTCCTTAATGGAGTCTTGGAGTAGTAGTCCCTTTCTCCCTTTAAATAAAGTTTCTGTCAACATTTAGAAAAGATCCGGTAGATACGTTTCAGCTTTCTTGTTTAAAGGATAGAAGACAAGTAGTTTTCGATGAAATGCGAAGTTGTTTGTGTTGCGTTCAGCGTATCCAGTATTTATTTTATTTTTGGTAAAAGCTCTGCTTCAAGCTTTATTCCGTTTCGTCCGCAAACAGACGGATTCTCTTAATTGAAAACCGCATTCTTCACCATGGGCGGAATTAGCGAGTTGTTTTCACTGGTTGCTTACGCACTTTGTAACATATCAAAGAGCTAAACCAAACACAAGAGCGGCTAAAACAAACGCAAGATTCCTTCGCTAAATAGGATTTCGATTGGGCAGATAGATGCTGTGTGTATTCTTTCATCTCATTTCCAATCGCTTAAAGCTTACTCAGGCTCCATTTAAGAGATTGGTGGCTCGATGCAATTCTTTTTTGAGGAAAGTTGATAAAGGATTATTGTGATGCAACTTCTCTGTGCAAGAATTGGTAGGCAAATATTTTTCGCGTACGATGAAACCACGATTTTCCTCTGAATCGCAGTAAAGGTCTTCCCGCTTAATTAACATTCCCCAAGAGCTTGCAGGATAATGAGAGAATCACATTTAGAAATCTTTTTCTTTAAAAAGTGCATAATATTTTTTTTTAGCAAATTTACACTGTGTATTTACTTTCAGACTGCCATCAGTAAAAATGCATTTAATGCTTCCCCAACTTCCTTCAAATGTGTTGTTTGCATTTAATTTGGCGGTGTAAATTTTAAGCTTCTTTCTATTCATATTCTCAAAAATACCCTTTAAAGCAGTATTTATATGAAATTTAATTTGTTCAATGTCTTAGCCTCATAAAATCAGTCTAAAATAAAATAAATCAAAATATTAATCTCAGTATATTTAAAAAGTAAACTATTTCTTAAATAAAAATTCTTTAAAAATTTTGTAATAAAAATTACTAATGAGTAGAAAAATATGTATAAAAGTGTTTTTTAATAGTATGTATAACTAAATACGTTGTATGACACACAGTTTTCCTTAGTTTTATTTATTTATTTGTAAACTCAAGTGAGAATACCCTAGACGCAAATAAAGAATCCTTTTCATTTAATTTAAGCATTTTTTAAATATTCAGAACTCAAATCTACAAGATCTGTTACTTAAATTCATTATTAATGAAAAATCAGTGAAGCTGCCCAACCTGTCTAGTGGTTAGCGTAACTGACTATGGATGGTTAAGACCTGGGTTCGAATCCCGGCTTGGGGAGGGATGTTCTTTCTCTCTCTCTGTATTTCTTGTCCTTTCCTCAGATGATATTTGAATGTGGCCCGCCCTATAAACGAGTTTGTGGTGGTGTGGCGTGAGCGATGCTACTCGTACTCCATGACTTGTTTCACAGGTGCCCATCGGGTATTGATAAAATGAGAAGCAGTTTCCGGCCTGGTTGCGGCAAATGGGATAATGTACTTACTTGCTCAAGGGTGCCCGCCATTGGAAATAAAATAAAATCAGTGGAAAATCTGCTATTAATTTTATCCTCCATGATTGCAGTTAAAATAACGCAATTCACGAATCTCACTCAAATAATGAAATTTGCATTTGAATTAAATATTGCAAAAACATTTTTTGAAGCTAAAAATCAAATTATAGGAATCAAACTATATCAAATTTATAGGAATTAATTACTGCATAGTAATAATGCATTTTTCACAAAGTTATTTATTTCATTGAATTTTTAAAGATTTTAATAATAACTTAAACTAAATATCTGCTTACATAATACATCATTTATACATATAATGCAACTAAGTTAAGATGAAATATCACAAAATTTTAAATAAACTTTTCTAATGAAATATGATGTCTTCTTAAAAGAAAGAGAACTATATACTTTATATATGAATACTTGTATAAGAAATACAGTACGATTGTAAAAAGTATAGAATATTACCGAATAGTCATTAGGTTTAAAAAAAAAAACTAGTATTTCTTGATTGTCAGTTTCCGTTATGCTAATGACATATTAATTTAAATAACTTCTATAAATAAAAAATTCTTCACCCGATTCATTTAATTGAAAATCATTTATGCTATTTGCAACCATTAATATTCTATTTGAATCCATAAGTAATTCACGATAAAAGAGAGTAAATTGTATCATTTCTTCCAAGCTGTTACATAATAAACACGTGAAATTACGTATTATGATTGTTGCTTAGTTATTTTGATGATTAAAAGTTTTAATGAGCAAATAACCTCTTCTGAAGAATTTCCGATATAAAGTTTGAGGTTCCTGACCTTCTATGTTTATTTACATATTTTCTTAAGGGGGCTAATCGCAGATTGATCGTGGGAGCCTATCTCGCAATCTACCGTAATATCCCAAGACATTCGATAGCATTCAATTCTTTTCTATGTTCAGATGTAGCAATCGCACTCTGTTTACAAGTCATGTTTAGCAGAAAAGTCATTGTTGTTTAAAGGGAAATCCGGAAGAAAATATTTCCCTTTGACAAAAGAGAAAGTTGTTGAATTTATGATTTCCTACGACTTCCACTTTTGTGTACCACTTCTGGGAAGTCTCGCCTTCATGAATCCCCTATCTCTGCACTCTAAATAAGCCGCGTGCAACAGATTTGCACCGAGACGGGGGGAGCATGGGATTAACGTGAAGATTATTGCTACTGTAGTACAATTTTGCATTCAGAGGTCAAAAGAGGGTCTCCAAATCTTGGAAAGTATTACTCTTTAGCAAAATCAGGCATTTCGGATTTATGTTGTTATAAAATGTTTTCTTTAAATGTCACTTCTCTAACACGATACTGATTAACTTACATTTTGGGATGTCATAAAATGATTAATAAATTAAACTAATATTTTAATAACTCTTCATGAAATGAAAGATGTTTTTTCATAGTAATGAAAAACTTATTTTAACAGAAAAATTTATTATCTTTATGAGAAAACTTCATTTTGATTATAAAATCGTATTTCGTAAAATTTATCATTTTTATTTTAGCGAATGTTTATTTTTGTAAAACAGTAATTCCATATTATTTTAATCGAAGAATAAAACAATAAATACATAAAAAATTGTGTAAACAGGTGTTATGAACAAAAGCAATGACGGATAAAAAGTTAGATAATTTTTATTTTGTAAATTCCCATTTATTTAATATTTCTCCTGAACATAAATAAAAAAAAAATAGATTTGACTTAATTATTTGATTTGATGCTATCTTTTATCAGAAACCAACTCAAATTGGAGCGAGCAAATTTTTAAAAGTATAGTTATTTTGATGTAACTCATCTACCCCACTTTAAATGTATTCACCTATTGCAGATCTAAGTTTGTGAATTAAGATTTTTTAAATATGAATAAGAAGAAAATTGGAGTTAGGATAAATATTCATATTGACCACTTGAAAAAACGTCTTGAAAGAGATGATTTTTAAATTAAATGTCTTTTGAAGCAAAGTAAAAGTGCTTAGTTCAAAAGTTAGAATGCTTATTTCGTAATAAAATATTATCTAAAAATATGAACTTTTCTATGTAAAATATGAAAATATTTTACAAGCAATAAATAATATAAAATATGAAATTATTTAATAACCGCAGTAATAAATGTAATAATAACAAACAAAATATAAAAATTAAATGCGAAGAAAAATACACCATAGTATATGAAATTTTAAAATTAGAAATGTGTTTTATGAAATAAAAGTAATGAAAAACAAGTTTAACCAGTTTTATAAATGATATATTGTATAAAAAATTTTTGCAGTTGATTTGGCTGTAGCTCTACGATCATTTTTTGCACATGAGGCCTAACTAGAACTGACCCAACTGTTTAAAGTTGATTCCAAACCACTACAAACATTCAAGTTCGATATGGTATTCAAACCCACAAACTATTGAATGGAAGATCAGAGTCTACAACAGAAATCAATGTATAAAATAAAATTATATGAAATAGTAAAACAATACTAAATTTAATTTTCATACAACTTTATTTAATAAATATACACACAAAAGATGACCAATTTTTCTTATGACAAACAAACTTTTTTCAAATCTTCTTTTGTTATCTATGTATTATTTACTGAAAGAACATTTTTCATTTGTTATTCTTTAAGAGAGAAAAATATTTGCTAAATGATAAGAAAATAGTGCATATCAGTTAAGATTAAAACCTGAAAATCAAAACAGTTACATTCACCTCAGTTTAGTGCTCAGTTACAGATATAAACAAAAACAAAATTCAGTATTTTTAAACAAAGGAATTAAGTTTTATTTTGTAAATTCCCATTTATCTAGGAACAACAAATACGAAATGTTAATCGAATTTGAAATTCTGTTAATGATACTACAAATTAAAATAGCAAAACAAAAAGTATTTTCTAAGTCACTAATTTTACGTCGAATTAAATAGGAGAAGATTAAATAATATTCTTTAGCTACTTAACAGAAAAATAAAGGGGTCATAGATTTAGTTGTCAGGTGCAGATATAAACAAAGCAAATCAAAAATTCATTTTCCTCAACGAAGGAAATAAATTCTATTTTGTGTGCTACTATTTATGTAAACGCCACAAATCCGAATTATTATTCGGGTTCGAAATTGTTTTAATAAAACTACACATTATAAAAAACAAAATAAAAATGCTTGACTAAGTCACCAATTTTAATAGTCGAGTGTTCTGCAGATCGAATTAAATAGGAGGAGGATGTAGAATTGAATAATTTAGCTACTTAAGCGAAACATAGTGGGGTGGGGGTATCTATGAATTGAAAAGCCCCGTGACAAGCCGTGGTGGGTTCCTCTTTTTCAACTCGTAGTGCGTGCTTCTTGCCACAAAAGTGAGATTAGAGCGTGAGACTAATAGTGGTATTTGAACCGTGAGAAAATTGGTTTTCACGGCTTTCTTTCTCTCTCTCCTATTTTTACCTCCTATTTTTATTATTGTCGCAAACGCAGGCCTTTTTTTCATCTGTTATTCATACCGGGGTATCAAAATAGAAAGTCGGTGGGTTTCGCATGCGCTACGCTCTTTTAAGCTCCTTTTTGATTCCGATGGATAAGACGATTGGGATTAAAAGATGTGTTCCGTAGCATCTTCCTTTTGTCGTCGCCACTTCGAAAAATTGGTGCGAGCTTTCACTTGTGGTTTTTGAACATGATTTTAAGTGTTTTCATTCATGACAGTATCGAATTGTCAAATGATTATTTTTGTGGTGATAAATTTCCAAACAAATCTATCAGAGTTTTCCGATCTAAAAAAGAAAGTTAGTTTCCTTCCGCGTTATCTTGGATTTTAGAAACATGTTTTGGTCCTGATTTATTTTATTTATTTGTTTATCGATTAATTTTGCAGAAAGAAAAAGTTAATTAATAATAATAAATTTACATATTTTTACTTTTGATTAATTTTAATCCCAAAAATCATTAATTAATCTAGTAAAAAGAAAAGAATTTCTTAATCCCAATAACATAAAGATTTTAAAATATACACAAAATTTATCTTTTTGCATACATTGTGAAACTTTCAATTTCAACTCAACTATTAATTTTAGTCTTACAAAATTTATCTTTTTGATTATGTTTTAAAATTATTAAATAAAACGAACACCCTATAAAAGTTTATAGCAAAGTAGAGCTTTGTGTTTAATTCTAAGGCAATAATTGTCTTTATCTTCCCATAAACAATCAAAAATACTCATTTAGCAATATTCGTTCTTTTTAATCTGTAATGTTTAACTGTGAAATGTTTACATGTTTTCATTCAAAATGATTCAGAGGTTAAGTATAAATTAATAGTAAGCCTCGATAGTTTGGTGGAAAAAGGTATCGTAACTGAAAAGTATTGGATTCGATATTTAACCCAACCGAGGATGTTAAGATGACCTGTGTACATTGAAAGTTTTCTAGGATCCTCCTTTGAAGAGGTGTATCGTGGAGTGAAAGATGCCTGCTCAGTTATTGACCTCTCCCTTGATTGCAAGAGAGTAATTGAAAATTACATTATGGCTGTCTGTCTTTAGCATCTCTGTCCCACATAATTGGCAACTGGAAAATTCTTGCGCTAAGACCTAAATACTTTTAAGTTAATAAGTACGGAAAATGAGCGGTGTATGTGAGTAAATTGTAAGATAGAAATGTTTTCACCTATGTTGGAATCAGTAGAAACTTCATCAACTGCTTTCCATGTAAGAGTAAATTTATTTTGACACATTAATTTAAAATTTAACATGCAGAAGTTTCTATAAAAATAGGAAATATATGTAAAATAGCTAGTAATTAAAATAATGGTATGAAATGTAGAATATTTTTCATGCAAAATAAGAGGAAAGTGGCAATTATTACTTCAAAAAGAAGATATTAACTATTAATAATATAAATTATTATTGAAATCTCTAAAATAATACGAATATAAATTAGATTTAAATTCAACTATAGATTTTTGCATTTATATAAAACAGAGAAAGCTATTAATATCTTATAATAGGATGAACTTAAGCAGAAGAATTAAATAAAGTATATGTAACGGTTTATTGTTTTCAACATTTAGAAATTTACTGGGAAATAACTAGAGGAAATTCATAAATGAAACAGCCCATACTATTTAAAACTATTTATTTCACAAAATCTTGATATTCACTGCATTTTTCAATATTCAAAAATAATTCTTCTGTTTGAATATCTGGGAAAATGCAAGTAGCAGCTGCCTGAAGATATATAGCCAGAATACAAAAAAAAAAAAAAAAAAAAACAGTTGAGATTAAATATCATTTCTACATTTTAATAGTTGCGTAAGTTTCGCTTTGCCATTTTCTCTCAACTCTTTATCAGATTATGATTTACTGATTTACTAGATCTGAATTTAAGTTGAGAGAACTTTAATATTATTAAAGATCAGAAAACATTTCCCGCTATTCAGTGTTTGCAAAATTCAGCATTTCTCTCTGGAAAAGTGATCTCCTTAATTAGACCACAACTAGACTAGTTACGTGTGTCATCAAAATGTGATGCCTTGAGTTCACCATGATCTTGTGGACTCTACAGAGTAGAAGATTCTTTGTTCAATTTCAGCTCTTGTTCAGCAACATGAACTGGAAGTTGAATTTCTGCATTTTTATTCTTACCTACTGAATTTCATGGTAGAGAATCTTTCGTATTCCTTCCTTTATATGTGACTGACACGTGAACACTGCGATGAGACTTCTTTCACAAAAGCAAAACGTGGTGGATACTAAAATGTCATACAACAATTTTAAACTGAACCGCTATGTGATACCAATGGTAATGTGATCTGGCTTACTGTAGTCTAATAGTATAAAATGGTCTTCAGATTGAAAAGTCACGGGTTTGATCTCCTATATTGCTTAGAAATTGGAGATAATTGATACGTTTCTGCATTTTGCATGTACATTTGACGGGGTGGAAGCTGGGGAGTTTTCCTCACGAGTCAGGAATGTAACCAATTGTCTATTAAATGCCCTCCCAAAACAAAAAATATGATAGTCAAATATCTAACAACACATCTCAGCTGTTAAGTTATGCACTACGTGATATCAATACTAATATTAATTTTTTGCTATAACGAGAGTGAAAAAGCATTCTCCTACATTGTATGCATGTATAAATGTATGTATCGCATGCATATTAAAGAGAATTTATCGAAAATTTATAGCCCTTTAAGTTCCATTACTTACTTTAGATTATTAGTTTCAAGAATATATTTAGAATTTTTAAAATACATTTGAAAAGAACTAAGCATTTCTTAAAATTGCGAAAACAAATAGAACAAAGTTTACTTGTGAAAAGAATAAAATATTTGCAAATTATTTTTTGTAAAATTTCAAAATTTTTGACATTGTCATTAAAATAGGTCTGTTATAAATATTAAAATGAGAAAAATAATGTAAAATACCTTATATTTAAGGGAAGTGCAATCTTTCCTTTTCTGTATTTAAGGTGAAGACATTTCTTAATTTAAATATACTGTGAATTTTTCTAATGAACCTGCAGTTGTTTCATATTTGAAATTTGAATCGTTAACATGTAATTTCAACACTATTCTATTATCTATATACATATGAATTTTATACTATGGATTTTAGTTTGAATATTTATAAAGATTTTTACTTTTTATAATTATTTATTTAATAACAATTCATAAAGTTTATATAAAAATTGATAATCGTTTAAATGTTTTATAATAATTTATGAAAATGATAAAATTTACAGATTTCAAAAGCAGAAGTTTTTGTAACAGGAATGCATATTTAAATCAGAGGACAAAGAATAATTCTAAGTTTCTTTTATTTCCATGTTAATAAACAAATTTCTTACAAGAACCGTTCTTAATAAGTTTAACATTGCATAATAAATAAAAATTATTTTACTATAATGCTTGTCTCATTTTATCCAAAGTACAAAAAATAATCAAACAATTTATTTTTTATAATTAATTCTTTTAAAACAATTGGAAAATATTGATTAAATTAATATCAATGCACTAAAATTCAAGAAAGTAATTAAAAAAATTTATAATTCTTAAATACACGAGTATATGAAGTTGAGTTTCGTTTGAGCGGAATTCAATACAACAAAAATCTCACCGCCAAAGTCATGGTGAAATTTCAGTAAGCAAAATGTTTTAAATAAACAACTTTTCATCACAAAATTTGCTTACAACATTCAAACCACATACGTCTAACAATATAAATTAAAGTCAGATTGATTTATATATCTGTTACAATATTATTTTAATATTTGTAATTCAAATACATATAAATTTACCCTTTTTCAAAAAATGAATAATTATATATAAAAGATTAATACTTATTTATAATTTTTAAAATTAACTGCAATATTCGAGAATTTTTCTAGGTACTAGCTAAAACCATATATAAATGTGAATAAAGTTAAATAATTGTGCGTATTATATAATTTAAATTATATTTTTTTAAAATACTTGCATATATATTTGCTATATAAAGAATTAAATTTAAATCTAATGAAAAATGAATGCGTCATTTAATTAATATCATTTCAAAGGCATTATTTAAATATAAACAGTTAAATATATCAATTTCAAGAATAAAAAATTTCATGTACATCAACAAAATTAGTTTTTAAAATAACTAAAAATAGTAGACAATTGCTTAAACTCTACGTTGTTTATTATTTGACAACATAATATTCTAAAATAACTTTTCATTCTCTGAGTTAATCAAAAATATCTCCTGTGACATATTTTTCTGTTTGACATAATAATAATTTTTGTTGTATTAAGAGAAAAAAGTTTAGATTTTAATTTCTTTTTCGACATACACTTCTTTCGCAACGAGTAATATTTTAAAAAATATAGCAGACAATTCATTATTGGGATAACTATTTAATTGTTATCATTTCTCCCTCTGCTTGTCTTAGAAAAATACACCTGAGTGTTAATAAAAATATTATGACTCTTACTCTCTCTCTCTCTCTCTCTCTCTGCCTGCTGTATATATATATAACATTTTTAGCATTGGGATTTTGATTTCAGTGTTTGCTTAGTAAAGGGAATTTGGAGGGAAAGAGGGGAAAAAATCGAGAGTAATTTTCAACGTCACTGCTGAAGGCAGCTTTATATGTAAGGAGTGGAGCAAAGGGAAATCTAGCAGTAATAAAAATCAATGATCTATACCTTCCAGCGAAAATGGAGGCTCTCGTCAACGTTTCTTTATAAAATAATTTATCAAGACTGACAAATGAAGGGAAAATGTAGGGTTAAAATTTTATTCTAGAAGCAGGATATAGAGTTTAGAAACGAATTCTACATTTGCTTAGATGTGCAGATAGGTTTTTCTTTTAATTCATTTATATTTTTTATTAAAATATTTTCTAATATCTTGATCATGTAATTTAAAATTTTTTTAACAAGAGCTATTTGATTTACTAACACTTCAGCAAAAATTAATTAGCATATATTTTCATGAATATTCTGTTGCAAATTTTTATATCAATGAAAAACAAATACAAATGTTTCATTCCATAAGTATATTGTTTCTGTAAGTATATTGCTGAATGCTAATGCAATATGATTATGAAACAAATCTGTTAAATAAAAGTGGTAATTCTGAAACTATTACTAAAACACTATATATATATATATATATATATATATATATATATATATATATATATATATATATATATATTCTGAAGTTAAATACGCCTATTATAGATGGATTTAGTTTATTTTTCATTACGAACACACACACACACATTTACTTTATACGAAAGCATGCATAAATGAGTAATTTAAGGCATGAAATGTATAGGATTTTACTGAGTACATTGTAAGATTAATTTGGAATTATAAGAAATAATGTAACACTAGAAGCTTTAGATAATGTAAAAAAATCAATTAAACTAAATTTTTGTTTAGAAAATTGTTTTTTTACTCCATGTTGAACTTAGTACACTTTGTTATTTTCATCTTTCTTTGACCAATTTATTCCGATAAAATTAGTGCATTTAGGTACTACTCAAGTTTATTATCTTTTAGCACAGTTTATCATATAAAATATGACATAATTTTTCTCCAATTAGTCAGGGTGGGGTTCTTAAAGGTTTGTCAATTAAGAAGCTTCAGAAATATGTAACTAAAAACTTTTAATCTTTCTATACGAATGTACAATTATCTCTAAGACTCCTCACAAATGTGGATCAACTGCTAGACTGCCATTCGATTCAATAGCTCGGATGTGTTGATTTCCCCTCTGGTTTGGTATTTGTTGGAATTTGTATTTCGCTTCAAACTACAGTCTTATTTAAAAAAAAAAAAAAAAAAAAAAAAAAAAAAAAAAAAAACTGTACACTGTTTAATTAAATCAGAATTTTCCAGCTACAATCAGTTTGCCTGAGAATTGTTGCATATAAGTGTTGCAACGATTCTCAGACAAGTTTTCTTGTGGTACTTATTAACTAATTCAATCAAGATTTCATGTGAAAACTAAATTGCATTCAACGAAATGTAAAATACGAAACTTTTTTTCATATATTTGAGATGGAATTATATGAATTTTATGTCAAATGTATGACATCAAAAATAAAATTTTCTAATTTTTCGATTCCAATTTTTTGTGAATAATAATAAAATTTATTCGGTAGAATTTTTCGTAAAATAGTTTAACTAAATTTTAATAGTAATTTTGATTTGCAGCTCTTTAATTTCAAATTATGCGCTTTATTAGCATATCATAAACTTAAGCATTGAGCATTTACTTTAAATAAATAGTAATCAGTGGAATAATAAATTCATCTCTTTCAAAGCTCTTATTTATATAAGGGAATAACATATTTATCCAAAGTGGAATTTTATATTTCCAATGAAAAGTAATCATGGTAACTCACAATTATTAATTGAAACACAGGTAAATGCTTCTTAATAATAAAATAGCTAACACACATTACCGACATACTTCCTAAATATAAAACTTCAAATCTTATCAGAATTCGATCTTAAAGATATTAAACTGGGTAAAATTGTCTCGTTATTTGAACTTTTCTATTTCGTTTCAGTAAATGAAAACTCAAGATTCTATGGAAAGTTTGTGCGTGAATAACGACGAATCCTAAAATCCCTCCATCAAACATAACATCTCCCGAAGGCATGAATTTCCGACTCAGCTTTTCATTTTTTTTTATTCAAATTTAAGAATCTAAAAGCTTCGACTAAGATTCGATTCGCTTTCTGTCTTATTTATGACAGCACATAAGCCCTCCAGTCTTCATCTTTCCTCTTTTAAAAGATGTTTCTCGTTTTAAGTGATAGTATTTGGTGTTGAGATAAAGGTATCGATATTTGTTAAGAATAGCAAATTTCCGTCGAGATTTTCATTAGGAAATAAAACGCCGATTTCCCTTCACACGGCGTGTTCTCTGCCTAATAAATAGGTGCCTGTCGCGGCAGGAGACTAAACACGTCGAACTCGATTTATTAATATGGAAGAAGATCGTGGCAGTAAATCAGATTGCCCTAGGCCCGAGAGCAAAATCGCGGAGTGATGGACGGGTGATTTCGTCACTGGTACAGGTAAACACACGGCGGGAGGGGGGAGGTGAGAGGAGTGGCAGATTGTTGAGACGAGACTCGCTGGAGATGCGACGAGTTTCATTATTGGCTCGCCCTGTCTGACAGATGACAGCAGTGCTCACACTCAATTTCAATCTCAACCCCCTCGCTTTCTGTCCTCGATGCCACTCATGTTCTCTTCCCCCTACGAAATCAGAGACGTTTATTCATTTGACTCTTCTTACCTGGAATTTCGTGTTATTGCTACTGACTGTAGGAGTGATTTTTCTCCTGGCTCATTTATCTTCCAAAAGAGATTCACAATAAAAAAGGCACTGATTTGCCTATCTTTGAATTTTCGGCAAAAACTACTCAATATACATATATATATATATATATATATATATATATATATATATAGTCAAATTTATTATGCAAAAGAACTTTAATAGTAATAACAATGAAAAATATTATAAATATAAAAACATTTTTTGTTAGGATCTAAGATGATGAATGAGAGATGAATTTCGATACACACAGCAAATTCTAAGTGAATTGAATACTGAGACTTGAAGCTTAGACTTACGTCATTGGAAGAAATAAATAATAAACAAATGATAAAAATTTAAGAATACATAAATTAACAAAAATGCTTAAAAGAAATTTTCATTTGAATTGATTTAATAAGTGTAATTTGAATACATAAAAAATATTTTATCTTAAATTCAAATTTAAAAACATATAAAATAAAATGAAATTACTTATGGAAGTTCAAGCAATATAGAGCTCAGAAGTATACATTGTTTAAAGTTAAGATATAATTAATAATTTAAAATATATAATTAATGATCATTATATATATATTCGATGTAAGCGCTGGGACCAAATCATGATTTTTTTTTATATTCGAACTAAAACAAATTTTCAAGAACTCTTCATCTCACGTCCATCAATATCTCTAAATCAAGCTAATTTTGCAAATTCTTTGAAAAAAACATTTAAAATAAAAATAACGCCTTTATTCTTTTTTTTTTTTTTTTTTTTTTTTTTTTTGCCGAATACTAATATAAACATATTAAATAATATTAGTTAGGGGAAAAAGAAATCGATTATTTTTACGTGAACTTTATGTAACTTCTTTTGGATTCACTTTGTAAAATGGTTTAAAACAGCTTTCATGTAGATTTTTAGGTCTTGCACGTTACGACTGCTGACATGCGGTTAACTCCGATCATTTTTGATATTTTAGAGACATTTTCGACGATACTGTATCCACATGCGACGTGCATCTCTAACATCAAAAATACCCGAACGGAATCGACGAAACAAAAATTGTACGTAACTGGTTGTTACAGTCTTATATAGGACGATAAACACCTTTCACAATTTTAGCCACCCGGCTATCTTTTTCTCCGTTACAAGAGAAAAACAAAAATGTATCGAATTTTCTGTTGTCTTCCATTTGTAAAACCTTGTACTCGTAACTGAATTAATCAAACAAAAAACCGCAAGAAGATATTTTTGTGTCAAATGTCACCTTTCCAACAAGCATAAATCTGAAATTGTTTGATAGATACCTCACGAGATATCGATCACTACAGACGTCTACCGAAAAAATAATGGATTACTTTCTCCCCAACTTAATATATAACTGAAATAAAATTTATGTTATTTCGTTCTTCATGCTTATTCATGTTTCAGAAAAAAAAATTATAATGAAGCGGAACATGTTTCAGGAAGAATCCAACGATTGAAAAATAAGTTGTAAATACTTATCATTAATAAATTTATAAAAATTTATTTTTGAAGTATCAGGGAATTCAGAATTTTTTAGTGTCACAAGTGAAATATCAGTTTAAAATCAAGCTTTATTCTGATATTAAATATAATTAATGCAGTGCAACTGATCACACCACTTCTTTTGCTTATTGTAATCATACCATTCTTATTAAAATTTTGATCATAAATTTCATTTATTTTTGGATAAGGATTTCAAAAACAAATTTATCGGAAATACAGTTTTTGACCCTCTTGATTATGGTACGATTTTTTTTTTTTTTTTTTTGAAAAGTCATTGCAATTATGATTTGTAAATTCAAATGTAGCATTGTCCTTTAAGTTTTTTAATGGGCTTTGTCTTAATTTTTTATCTGAGAAGCATCAAGCCAATTTATATCTGATCAAATTAGGGAAATTTTTCAATTAGTAGGAATTCAATTAAAATGAAATGTAGTAAGATATTTAAAATCTCAAGTAAAAAAGCACATTGACTAAAAAAAAAAAAAAAAACCTACAGAAATCTTTATAAATATCGTTTATCAAAAATATGTAAAATGCTAATAAATGAAAAAAATGTAATTTAATTGTTACACTTAAATGTGTTAGCATTTAAAATCTTTTCCTATCAATTAAATTTTATAAAATTGCTGAGAAAAACTTTTTAATTGATTCTAAAATAGCATCTAATTTCTTTTCCATTACAATACTCTGTTATAAAATTATTTGATTTTCTATATACTCTAGCAGAAGATTGAATCTCAGTTATAAATTTTAATTCATCAAATGGTAAACTTTTCTCTCATTAACAAGTGTATTTTTCTATACTATCAAATAACTAGCAATCTAATTTTTTTTTTAAATCATAATTCAAATAAAAGAAATAAAACATTTAGAATATATACATTAGGTAAATATCAGATAAGGCAAAATTTTAAATACTGATTATATTATGTTAAATGAATAATTACATTATATGTGTATAAAAAATTATTATAGCTTCAAACGCGATTGTTAGTTTTCAAGTTTTTCATTCTTCTATTTGACTTTATCACAACGGGATATATTTTTATTTTTCATAAACATGAAACTTAAAGATATTTATGTGTTTATATACTTTATATAAAAGTGCATATTGATTGAATACATTTATGCACTATGCCATGATCAAAGATAATATAAAATTGCTTATAAATTGTATAACTTCACTATTACTCTACTGTAAGTTACTTTAATGTTATTTGTGGATAATATTACAAACATGTAAGAATAGCAAACACTAAAGATGAAATATTTTACTATCGATCGATTATATATATATACTGATTATAATGTGTATAAAAAGTGTATCTATATATTTTAGATAATCTACAGTAGCTATGTACATATTTGAAAAATCTAGAATTAAACCAGTAGTTTGAAAATTTTCTACCATTCATATATATTTATATAAAAACAAGGCCACACCAAATAACTTTTCACTACCTTTCTGACTCTTAATCTGTTTAACCAGCAGATGGGGGAATATTTGCAACCACAACAAACACCCGTGCCAAGAGTCGTCCGACTTTTCAACTTTGACCAGAAATCAACCTACCCGAATTACCTCCTCGTTCACTACTTGGTGAGGAACAGCTGCAAACAGATCGTTGTTGACGAGTCTACGGATCCAGCGAGCCAAGTCTGCTGTTCCAAGTCTAAAAACCGCTCCAAATTTCCATATTTTCTTTGACGTTTCAAAGACGGTGAATGAATGAGGATGGAAAGCCTAAATCAATATTGAAACAAACTGGGGGAAATGATTGCCAAGGGTCGGGGGACTTGGGAATTGTTGAAAAGGATCCATACATCCCGACCAGTCAGAAAGTAGATTTCTACAATGGTTGTCTACGTATAAAAAAATCTATTCTACTTTTTTTTTTTTTTTTTACGAAAGCCTTAGCTTTTTTGATGTGTTCAATAAAAATTCTTCGTCACAATTAAAACGGTTTGGGTAGGAAAGATTAATGTATTTACCAATGGGATATGAAGCGTGGTTTAGTGTAATGTGCTACCCATACCAAGATTAAGGTAGAAGCCGAGACAGTAGAAATACCTTTTCGCCAATTTATGCCAAGTAACGGTTGCTAGTTTCTGTTAAAATAATGTATAAGGTGACCGAGAAAGTAAGCAAACCTTGGAAATATTGACTGTCTACTGTCAATATTTTCAATACAGTCGATATTCCAATTGGAAATATTGACAGTAGATCATACATTTCCAATTTGAAAAATGTGTTTTGAATAAAAGGAAGAAATTTTATTTTAGAATATTTTTAAATTGAAAGATTCACTACTTTGATGAATAAAATTTCATATTCTTTCTAGGTCCTTTTAATGATATTTTGTAAAATACTACTTGTTTGCTTGTTATTTATTGGAAAACTGTTTTACGCGCACTTCATTTACACACACTATGCTTAGTGAACGTTTAGTTTGTTATCAGCATTTATAAAATTCACTCAATTTAAAATAGAAAAATTACTTAGGTTAATTACTTAACACAAAAAATGAAGCAAGCTTGATTATGTGTCTATTGATAACATTTGAATTGTAAATTTTAAAAAGTTAGTAATTTGAGTCGAATCATATTATGAACTATTTTTTTTACATGCAAGTTCCATTTTTGTACTTATATTTTAATTTAAAGTTACATATTTTGCATCTTAATAAAAATAAAAAAACAGTATAGTATATTAAAAATACATTGTCTTTTGTGTGCTTATTTATAAGTTGAAAATTAAAGTGTGTTAGATAGGGTTAGATTTATGAACTTTACAGTTAATGATAATAGTATTATAGTAAAACTAGGGATTTTTTACTAGATTCAAACAAAAGGACACGTAATTCTCAGTTGTCTCAGCAATTATAATAAAAACAGTTATAATTGTACTAAATTAATTATGGAGAGAAGTTATTCAAGTTAAATAGAAGCATTAACTTGGAAATCTTGACAAATATAGATAACATAACCATAACTTTACATAAAAATGATGCAGCCAATAAAAAGATTCTTTTTTAGAATGTCATAATTATGCAAAAAGAATATTGCTAAATATTTGAGTCAGGTCTGGAGAATGTATAAAAAAATTAGAATTTAGATTTGTAATGAAAGAAATATGATTTTACTATTCAAAATTAGTCTGATATAAAAATTTACTCAATTTAAAACGTCTTTTTTTCAATTGGGAGCATATACTCTTATTTACAACTAACAGCTGCTAAATTACAAACTTGGTTTTCGATTTTTCTCTTTACTCCGTGTTATTTATCATTTATGATTAATATGAAACTATCAGATATGTAAGACAACATGTGGTAAAAATATTATACATATTAAATGACCAACTTTTTCTGTGAAAGATCTAAGAAATAAATAATGAATTAGTTTTTCAGAAGATGATTAAATATTTTAAAGAGCACTGTTCAATATGAAAATCTTATTAAAAGAAATAGGAATTTTTTTATTGTGAGATAATTCCATTACCTGTGTTTTTTTTCATATGTAAGGATGTTTTCAATGTATGATATTTAAAAAAGTATGATATTTTTTTTATCTGTTATGATTGTCAATTTAGAAAGCAAACTTTGTTTGCAGTTTCTACAATTTTTAGTAAATTTGAAATGAAAATGAAAAATCAAGAGGAAAAACAATATGAGTACACAATCAGTTTTTACATATTAATTAGTCGAATAAATAAATGTTATATAAAAGTTATTAAATTTGTATTAATAACTGGTTTTCAAGTTTGAAAATTTAAGTCAGTTTCAATGTCAAAAATAAAATATACTCACATTTTTTAAACATCTCTCATTTGTAAAATATTGTAAATTTTGTACTATTGCATTGCATTTTAGTACGAAATTTTCATCTTTCCTCATTCACAGTATTAAATATAAATAGAAATATAGTTCCTGTTAATTTAAAACTAGTTCTATTATAGCTTTTTAATATTTCATGTGCATAAAATTTATAAAGTTCTGCAAGGAAATTACGATGTATTTCAAACAATATTAAAATAAACTATGGGTAAGAATAATGTTATTATTCTCACACATAATTTTTAAAAAATATATTGTAATGTTCAAAAATTCATTCAATGTTTAAAATGTTTAAAAATATTTTGTATTAAAAATGTAAAAATATATTGTAATGTCACATAATGTTTAAAAAATATATTGTAAATATACAAACATTACGAAGTGATTAAAAATTTAAGGCTATTGAATTTATAGTTAACAATTACAAATTAGTTAGCTTGTAAAATATTTAATATATTCTATTTGGTAAATAGCTAGAAATCGCACAAATAATAGTTGAGGGGGGAGTTAAACCATGTTTTAACTTTGTACATATCTTAGATAAATTAGTGTACGTCTATCCAAGGAGAGAAAGAATTTCGTAATATCGCGTTTTGTAATACATGTGTACGTGAGGTTTACCAGTAATAGCTCTAATTTTATTTTATATTAAGGTTTGTCTGAATTTTGTGGCTTATTCATGGTCATATTTTTTTGATTGTCTTGATAAATAAGTATGGTAAACTTGTTAATTAAAAAGTATAAACGCTACAAAATCTGAATAAATATGAGACAGAGTCTTGAATTACTTTAATCCAATATGACACTGAAAGAAGTACGAAAGGTTTAACGTAAGCGTAGAATGTCATCAAAATATTATTGAGCCGTTAAAGTTTTACTCAAGTTAATATGAGGCAACCTTAAGTCACTAAAAAGATAGTCCCAAGCAATCATACCAGAAATAATGGCAAAATGCATCTGCAAAGCAAAAATTAATTGTAGTCTGTTGTACAGAACATTCCTCTCATGGATCTAATGATCCCACAAAAATTAAGATTTCATGGTAAATTGTATGCAATTCTAGTCTGTTGGAAGTCATGGTGACTTCCCCCACTATATCTTTAATGATTGAGTTGCAGCTGGGAATTAAAAGCAAATATTTTGTAACCTAACCCTGTGAGAGTAATCCAAATTCTGTCTAGTGCTTTAAGAGAGGGAACGATATCATGTGTAAAATTGATTCACCAAGGATAACAATGGGGTAACTATGCAAACAAAAATGTTCATTTTTAAATAGGTTTAGCAAAATACAAAAATTTTATGATGTAAAAATAATAAAAAAAAAAGTTTTTCTATAAAATAGTTCATTATCATTAGTAGAGATTACATAGTGGATGAAAAAATTTACATAATCAATATATAAATTTTAAGTTAAATATTAGAATTAACTAGCAAAATATGTCAATCCAGTCAGGTGAATTAGAATCTATACAGCCTATTAATGATGAATCTATACAGCCTGGAATGAGAGGCAAGCTCATCCAAAAATTAAAAATGTTAACTACTGGACGAAAATATGAAATATGTTTGATTACAGATTAGCAACATAAGAAAACTACGAAAAAGAAAAAACAATTTACGGGTGTTCAACTAAATTTAATAATATTTTTAGTTGACACAATTTTTATGTTTAATTAAAATATATTTTTGAGTCTCATTTTTGAAATATATTTTCAGGGAGTTAATAAAAACGAAGTAATTTCTCTTGGCTGATGAAATAAGAAAATGCAAAAAATTATGTATCTGATAATTATAACGTTTTAAAAATCTAAAAGAAACAAGGGAAAAAAGTATACATAAACTACTGGCTACTATAACTGCAACACCCTGAAGGAAGCATGCAAATAATATGAAATTTACAACATGCATAGCGGAGGTATGATACGCAAAATATTAGAATTTCAGCCCAGATATGCATCATGTGGTGCAGATTCAAAGCTCTATTTAAGGCATAGAAATTTCGGCGATTTTTAATTCGACAATTGGGTTTTTCTTGTGGTTTTTTTTTCTTTTTTTAAGCGATCATTTATGCCTCGTACAAAACAGCGATCATTTTTTGATCAAGTATCCGAGTTCGACAGAGGAAGGATAGTGGCCTACCAAGATTGTAGATTATCTTTCAGAGAAGTTGGTAGTCGTGTTGGACTAAAACAGACAACTACAATGCATTTATGTGGGTGTGGGATGCGGACTGTGAATGCAGGAGGGTACGACTGATCGACGTGTTCGATCGCATCCACCTGAGTGCACTATTTCACGTGATGACAGGCAAATTGCTGCAAAACATTAGCATAACAATGACGGATCCCTCAGCCACATTACGAACTATAGCACAGTTCATTCAGTCTGTAACGCATCATCCAGAGCATGCGAGTACCCTTCAACGATGCCGTGTACAGCAGAGTGGTCTGTCCGCAAGACTTCTATTGCTTCGTATACCCTTGATGCAAAACCATAGACGTCTTCGCCGCCAAAAGTGCAATGAAAGAAGGATGTTGACGGCAGAATAGACTGAAATTATCTTTACTGTCGAGTCATGCTTCTGACTGCAACACCACTCGTATTCGAGTCTGGAGACACCGTGGTAAGAGGTGCTGAATTGCTGCGTTATGCACAGCCACGCTGGTCCTGCACCGGGTATTATGGTATGGAGCAGTATTGGATATCACTCTTGCACTCCTTTAGTACTTATTGCCTGTTTTTTAAATAGCCAGGGTTTCATCGCTGAGGTGTTGGAGTCAACTGTCCTTCTTAACCTTTAGAGCTTGTCTACAGCCGTATTTTTGACAGGATAATGACCACCACACGTGGCACACATTGTCCAAAAATTCTTCATCAATCACCAGATTGAATTGCTTCCCTTGGTCGGCTCGTTCTCTGGATCCTTCACCGATAGAAAACATGTGGTCTATATTTCCTCAATGACTGACCCAGATTTTACCCCCTACTGTTATACCAGATGATATTTGGCAGCGTGTGGAAGCTTCTTGGTCTGCTGTACCCCAAGAATACATCCAAAGTCTCTTTAAATCAATGCCGAGGCGTGTAGCAACGGTGATCTCAAACAATGGCGTCTACTCTGGCTACTGATTTTGGCAAGAACCACACTTCATGGAAATCTATAAATTTAATCATTTGATATTTGGTCAACATGTTATCTACGAAATAAATTTTGTTGTGATATCTCTTGTTTTTCTTAGTGTTTCAAATTGGGTGACCAGTGAATTGCTTAAATTGGTGAATTATTTAAATATTCTATGATATTAAGTGGGTATAAGAAAATACTTAAAATAAATTATCATATATTTATTATTCAATTAATAAAATATTGCACAGTATAAAGGGGTAACTTCAAGTGTGCCCAAAACATATTACCTTTTAAAATAACATAATGATACTCCTCAAAGAAATTCTTCATTGTACCTCCATTTCATTCTCTCGAATATTTATGGATGCTGTTTAAAAAATGTTTCTATAAAAACTAGAAAAATGATAATAGGATAATTTCGTGTATAAAAACCGCATAAAAAATTTATGAACTTCATCAAAAAGGATTTTAACCTAGATAACGAAAATTGTTTTTTCAAATTAGTCTATTTAATTATAACAGTTTATATTTTTGTAAATTAGAATGAAATAAATGAGAAATTGTTTCCTTTTGAGAATTTGTAATTTCATTTAACTTTTAATAATCCATCAGATTTTCGCGTTCGAATATGAGGTATATTTCTCTTCATATACAATTATTCTAAATATTAAATAGAAGATAAGGAAATTCTTTATATATAGAACATTAGGTACATTTTAATACCAAGTTGTCTATTTTGTATTCAGTCAAATTAATGTTTATATGAATGTGTCTGTGTGTTTATTTGTGTTTAAGCGTATACGTATATACGTGTTTGAATTTGAAATACTGATACTAAAATGCAAAGAATTATGTTAATTTTGTTTATAAATGAACTAATTAATAAATTCATTGAAAGAGAAATAAAATTCAAAATATGTTTTAATAAAAAATATTTTGAACAAATTAAAGCTATAAAAATGTTACTAAGCTTACTTACTAAGCAAATAAATTGGTTGCAGAATACTATACTCTGCATTACATATTTCATTATAATTTAAAATTAACAATGAATTTAATTAAAAAGAGTTTTATAGCTTATAAGGAATTAATTGAAACTTCTAAAATAAGAAAAGTTTATCAGATAATTAATTAGACTTCATATTAAAATTTGTACATAATATGCACTTTATTAATCATCTTTCTTAATGAGATCCATTTAATAATGAGTTAATTATATTTTCATGCGAGGTTTTCATAATATTTTATTGTAAGTATCTTTGATTAAATTTATTCATTTTGTATTAAAACAGTTCTTTAAAATTATAAGTTTTATTTAAAAAATACTAATATTTCTTTTATACATTTTTGTACATTGTGTTTTTAATCGATATTTTCATTATCATTTAAAAGAAGAAAGATTAGAAAGCTATAAATTATTATGTATTATTACTTTCAACTTTAATTACTTAAATTAAATTTATGAGAGTATTTTCTGTTAATAAAAGTTCAAATTAAGGTTATTAAAGAATTAAACACATTATTGCACTTCATCGTAAATTAAAATTAGTTGAAGAAATTTAACTTCCTGAAGACGCTTTCCAGGAAAGAATTTATTTATTTATTTTTTACGCATCGAATTAATCATTATTATTTAATAAACTGTCTGTTACTTATAACTGAATTCATAAATTAAAAGGGAAAAAAATGATTCAAGGAAATCTGTATCAAAGAAAATTTTAAGACTTAGTCGCCAAAAGGAGCTTCGTCGCCAAATTAAGTATAAAAGCAGATGTCTCATAGTGTATAAAGGTCCATTGTAAAAGAACGATCCAGTGTTTGATTAGGACTAGGTGTGTTGTTTAGCACCCGGATGACTATTTGGGACCCTGGGTCTCCCTCCTTCCCAAGGCTTGGGAATGTTTGCTCCTGAGATCAGAAGCCGAGGAGTCTTTCATTTTTGGGGACTACCACCTTAGACACAGTTCAGGTCCACCCTGAATGCTCGGCAAACACTAGAGTGAATAAGAATTCGACTCTATATGCATTGATTTGAAACTTGCGGACTTTTGAGAAAGGCAGGAGAGAATATCCATAGGCCGAGGCAATTGAAACTCTAGAAAATAAGGAGAATCTCATCCATACAATGAAGGAGATCTTAAATTCCTCCGTTGTTGCCACGTTGAATGTTCTCGAAAGACTGGTTTTCCCTTTAGTCTTGATGGCAGCTTGTCATTTGAAATAATTGTAATTTTTAGGGGGTTTTTTTCTATGAATACATCAGACCATTCAAGTTTAAGCGTACTTAAAAAATTTACTGAAGCAAAGTGTACGTAAATAGTTTAATTTTAAATAGAGCTCTCTTAAGTTTATAATGACTTTTACAGGTGAAATATTAGGTCCTTTTATTACCATTGAAATAATTACGATAGCATACGAAGCTCAGACAAAGACAGGGCAATGTGGATGATAAGTTTTATTATTGTCCTTTTGGTATCTTTGAGATAAAACTTGAATAGCTTACGTCAACATAGATATCAATATAGTTATATGATTATGATTCCTAATTACTAGCTTGTATCACAATTGAATTCTCAGTATTTCATTTTTGCACCCACTATATAGCTTTCGTTATTATGTAAGCAAATTTAAGTATGTGTATTGAAATGATCAATGGAAATTCATTTTTTATTTTCTATTTTAAACGATTAATATATTTTCTGTAATATCTACCATTCATAAGAGATATATTTAATTGGTTCTGAAATCGTACGAATAATTACGGTTAATAGGAAAAATTAAGAATTGTAATTTCTTAGATACTTTTAAATAGTCAGAACTTTGATGAATTATTATTAATATGTTACATGAAAAAATTACGTTAATTATTTTGCATTTGTCTAATATCGTTATAATAACATTAATAAGGTCTAAATCAATAAAAATATATTTAAATACCAAATCTATATTAAATAATCATCTTTTCATTTTTACAGATATACAAATTGTAAGAAAAAAATAACTTCTTTCAAAATGTAGCCAATGTAAAGTAATTATAATTGTACTCAAATCGTTGACAATTAACTTAAGATAACGTGTAAATTTGGTATTTAAATTAAGAAAATCAAAGCTAAATGATAACATATTGTTTCCTGGGCATAAATATATGCAAAAAATAAATAGTAAGTTTTAACAAACAATAATTTCATTAAATTATAAAATGTTCAAACAACTACGTGATATTTTTAAATTTATACGCTTAAAATAATAAATAGCTAAATGAATCTATAAATAATAGCAATCATGCGAAGCAAAGAAATGTAGTGGCTCGTAATACAATTACTATAATTCCTCGAAATTCCGTGTTTCGTTTCATTTCATTCCTCTTATTCAAGAGAAGTTTTTTTTAAGTAATGAGTCTGAATATTTATATAATACATATTATATCTTTTCTAATAATGATAAATTTTTCAAAATTTTAATAATGTTTAAAACAGAAAATTAACCAATATTAATTTTAAAAAAGAATTAATGTGCATAAGTAAGCTTGCTAACTTCTGAAAACCTTATACGATGATTAATGAATACCTTTAAGGCTTTATAAATCTTTTCCAAATATTAGCAATATCATTCTAGGAATATAATATATATAATAAATAGGGAAGTGCGTTAGTGAAATTCTTACTGAATATATTACTGTTACACATTTACCTACAATGTTTATCTTTATTTCAAAGAGCTTAATTAAGGCTCGTATTATACTTTACATGTTAAAAATGACTAGAATTTTACATGTTAAAAATGACTAGAATTCGCAGATGCTTTCGACAAGCTAGAAGCTCTTTTAAACTCTTTAGGACTGTAGAAAGTATTTGCTACTCAGAAATATTGGAGGAGTAAATCTGTGCAGTAACTTCATAAAGGGACACTGAAATGACGGTGAAATAATAATGCTCAATAAATGCAGGATTACGATTGTATACGTAAATATTTTTTTGAAATCTGCTTTCTAAAGTTAAATTGTAGAAACAATGCCATTATACAAGTATATGTGAAACCATTAATGTTGCCACATTATCAAGTACCTTACGATGTCTGATAACCTAGGAAATTTTAAAATATAAAAGTTTGAAGATACAAAAATTTAAAGGTACGAAAAATTCAAAAATATGAAAAATGTGAAGATAAGAAAATTTGAGGATATGAAAATTTGAAAGTCTGAAACGTAACCTACTCAATGTGCATTTCATATCTTCAAATTTTTCTAGGAATAGATTTTCATTGAATTTGTGATCTTTGATCACCTCATAATTTATTATTGAGGACATGCAATTACTGTGGTTACGAAAAATAGGTATTAAATAATTAATTGCGTAGCTAACCATAAAGACATTTAGGGTAATTCCTTAAAATATAATAACTGCTAATCTTCAGCATTCTCGATATCAATCAATATTATAGAATCCTCAAAAATTCTAAAATGTAATTATTAATCAGTAAATGAGTTAATTGTTGTAAGATAAAGACTTCAAATATTTTGTTTCTCTCCATATACAAACTAGACGTGAAATTCAATGAGTGCAAGACTTTTGCCAAAAGCTGAATAAACACACCTACAGTGCTTTTATGTACTTATTAATTGCTAAAATAATATATTCCACTTATTATTATCAAAACATTAGACATTTATTTGCTGTTAAATTTAATTCCCGCAAATTTATTCGCTCATAAATTCCAAACAAATAAATCTACTCGTAGATGTCATTATTTTGACTACAAATACATATTTATTAGGTCTAATTACTTAGAGAACAGATCAATAGATGTAGAAATATGCATAAATAGCATAGAAACTAATTTGCGATGCATTTGTATCTGGATTAAAAATGTTTTAATTTTAAAATTCATCTCTTATTGTAGTTTATTATCAAAGAGGCGTCTTTCATCTATTAGCTACAATTCAAATACTTTATAAAAAGCATTTTGCAACTGGGGACTTAAAAATCAATCAGAATATTTTAATCCTCCTTGTGCTTTTCTGTACTTAGCTGTGAATCTGTATCTTTTTATTAATATGTTTATAAACATTAAGCATAAAATGTTGACAACAACGAATCCTATTGTAATGTCAATCAGTAAACGGAAAGAGTAATGAAACGATATTACCATATGTGAAATTTTTCGAACAATACAATGGCAGTGCTATTGTTTTCGAGCAAATCAAGTTACGTTGTTTAGATAAAGGGGTAAGCACTCAGTAAATTTCTTTGAATAACAATAGCTCCCCATATGATATACATGTTTAATTTACGCTCAGGAAAATGAATAATTTGGTATATTTGAATGTCTATGTTATTTTAAATATTTTAACAGGTTACTTTATATATTTGCGAATTTAATGTTGTATAAATTGCTATAACATTTTCTCTGCAACGAAATTTATTTTTTTCATAGATTATTAATGAATTTACGAGAGATTAATAAATTTTCAGTTATTATGCAAAGAAGCAATAAATTGCAAGTACCTGGCAGAAATTATTAAAATACTAATAATGATTATACCATTTACTGGTAAATGTAAATACGAAAAAAGAATTAAAATTAAAAGCAACAGTGACAAACGGCAGTCATGATTTCTCCCTTTGCAATTACATAAAATTTATTTCAATTGTTTTGAATATATATTAAGAGTCATTCACATTTTTCTTTTAATTTTCTAACTCAATTTTTAACCAGATAATTGATAGGTGCTACAAACAATTACAAATTGCAACAAAATATTTCATCACAACAAAGATTGCTTTCAGTTTTAAAAAGTTGATTTCATTTACATTTTTTTTAAAAATAGTGAATATTTAATGAAATTAAGCAATTATATTAACTAATTAAAGAACCAAAATAAGTAACAAAAATAATTAATTCATAATAAATGGTTTTACTTTTATAGCATATTAGAAATAGTTTGTATGTTTGTATTTATATTATGTCAGAAATTTAGAATAATTTTTTTGTGATTTCATTTTAAATTAGTAACAAAATAGTTTATATTTTGGCCTTCTACTTAATTATTTTAAAGAATTACTCAACTCGTTTTAATCAATATTTTAATATTCTTATTAACACTAATTTTTATGCATTCATACTTTTTCAACAGCTGAGAATGTATATTTCTTTTTAGATCATACGGGTAGAAATATTCTTCTTTTAAAAAGTATTAATATGCTTAGACACCTTATTAAAGGTTTTGTAATTGTATTTTATTAATTTGTATTTTTGTAATTGTATTATTTTATTAACTGTTTTAAAATTTCTTATAAATTTTAAAACAATCCTTTCTTTTAAATTAATTTCATTCAGTAGTTTATTTTATAATTGACAATTCAGTTTAATTTAGTTGCCTTACTTATAATAATTTTTTGAATGCAATTTACTTTCCCAGGTAAAATCAATTTTTGGATCGATTTCATAAGGTCAGCACATGTTAGCTTGAAATAAATTATAAAGTATAATATATAGAAAGGATTAAAAGTAAGCGGATACATGTTAAACATGATTTTGTCATTGATTAATAGATAAAGTACTGCTGTGGTAAAAGGTCTCTTTGTGCTAATAATATTAATTATTTTAATTTTAATTAATCCTAATCGTATAGTGGAAAATATAATTAATATGTTTTGTTTTTCATTTTAGGAAAACATTTCAAAATGAAGGAAAAAATTGCTAGCAAATCATATTTTGATTTATATAATTTAATCTTAAATTATCTTTTTGTAATCTTATATACCATGCACTAATATTTTTTTTGAAATATTACTATTTTAGCTTTTGATTATTAATGTTTTCCTATTAAAAATCAGACGTTTTTTAATTAAAATATAGATGGATAATAAGAAGCTTTCGATAAACAAATTAAAACTAAATTTTATTCTGAATAGACATTTATAAATTTTAATTTGTCATATCCTAACATGTATCGTAACCCTTATTATTCACATCTTCGATGTATCGTAGCCCTTATTATTCTAAAAATTAATTTGATTCAAAATTGATATTCATTAAATTTGTTTTAAAATTAGGATATGGAAATGTTATATAACTGAGAAGAAAGAGAGCAACTCGAAATTTTAAGGAATTTTTTAGTATTTCTCTCTTACTATGTAGGTTGCAATGCATATTTATAATTACTTGCAGGATTGTGTTCTAAAATACAAAACAATATGTTTCAGATAACGAATGAAAGAAATAATTTTAAATTAAGAATCTGAATACAAGAAAATCTTGTTAGAAATTAAGGTCTTCGAGAAATGTCTTTGGGTTTTTTTTTATAAAAATTTCAGTAAATAAAAACAAAATTAAATGCATATATTTCCTAAGAATAATCATTACAACGAGTTTTTAAGATTTAATGTTTTACCAACATCACATTATAAGTGAGCTATGGTTTTAGAAAACGTAATTGTAAGTAAATTAATCACGTGTGTTCAATGATACATAAATGTAATAAAAACAGACTATATTATTAATTTATATGTTTTCAGCTAAATTTTATTGCTATACCATTCTTAATTCAACCTTCTTTTTTATTTTTTTCATATTTCAATTTAATATTTCTTTAACAAATATTCAATTTTATATTGTAAATTATCATTTTTATGAAAATAATATCAATATGAAATTTCAATTATTCATAAATATAGAAATCATTTTTTTCTTATTTACAATTACATATGAAATAATCAAAAGTCATTTTTAATCGAAAAGATAAATATTTTGTAATGAAAAAATCTGAGTCTACTTATAGATTTTAACGATGTTTTCCATAAGTTTTCTTAGACAAAACTTGCATAAGATTTGTGTATTAAAGAAAATATTGTTGTTTCATAGAAAACTCATAAAACTTTGTCCTTTTTAATCAAAACTTTGCTTAATATAATTCAATAATTGATTTCTTAGATTAAATTGATGGCTTAATCAATGATTTCAGGTCAAAAACTAATAAATAAATTTATTTAATTGTTTTAATTGGTTTTAAACTGGTGCCAAATTTTTGCTTATTTCACATTAATCATTCTCTCTCATTAAATTAAAATTATTTGAAATAAATATTTTGTTTATTAATTTTATGTGTTTAAGATTTTATAAAAAGCATCAAGAAATATATATTATTGTAGCAGAAGGCCTGGCTCAAGTTAAATACAACTCAAATGTAATTACTACATAAATTTAATAAGATAATATGCCTTTCTTGAACATGTATGTTATCCTGTAATTATTGAAAAATCATATTTTTAACATATTTAAAATTTTAAGTATTTATACATGATTTTTGATGTTTTTGTTGTTTGATTTTTGATGAATTTATTTGACTACATCATTTTATTTAGATGGACTTAGTTTAATATTATTTTTCTGTAATGCAGGTTTTAATCTAAAATCAATTTGACCAGAAAAATTTAACATAAATAAACTAACATTAATGTGTTAATTTAATTACTTAAGCTAATGTTGGAAACTATATCTACTTACAAGAATAAAATTCTTCTCAAGTAAAGGCAAAAGTTTGAACTTAAAAATGATGAACGAGCCGTATCAAGTAAAAATAATTTAAATTATGAGATGAACAGATGTACAAATAAACATGTAAAATATAAATATTTTAAAATTAACCTAAAAAATATATCTTATAAAAAAAGGCTAATATTTAATCAAAATAGAATGTGTTTATGAAATAGGTATTCACATTCAAATATTTAACACATTTAGTTCTTAATTTACGATTAAAATATATGACAAGTGTACATTTTACTAGTTAAAAAGATTTATTATATTCAGTACGTCTTATGTAATAAAAAACACCAAAGATACAATTCCATTAATGCATACATTGAAATATCAATTAAAATTAGCAGGAAATGCGCATGACGTTATCTATTATTTCACAATATTTTATTTTCACGAGCTTGTGTTCTAATTTAGTATATTCCGGGATCAAAGTTCATGTTATCAGATGTAAGAACTAAACAGTCAACATATTTAAACAATCTACCTTCTGATTTAAATTCCACTTTTTATTTTAGAATCAAATAATTACTTTCACTGAAAAGTATCAAACGCATAAGAAAAATAGAATACAACTAGTGGTTGAATGTTTGAGACTGAATTAGGAACCTTCATGACAAACTGCATAATGATATTTTTTTACATTGTCCTTTTTAGCGAGAGAAATTTATTGCAAGAGAACAAACTACGATTGAGAAATGAGGAAGTTCTTAGAGTTTAACTATTTTGTTATAAATTTCGCTGGTATAACATATTTTGTCGGAAGAAGAGAGATTTTGTTAGTTAATTTCATCGTCACATGTATGTTTATTCAGAAAGTTCCATAAATGATAGTTAGAATCGAAATAAAGTTTTGTAAATTGGGTTATGTTATGATTAAAATAAAAATGAAAAGTTATATTTGTTGTCATACAATCAAAAAAATAATCATTTAATAAGAAACATGATATTACAGATTAATTTAGTTGATTTAATGTTACCCATCAGCATTCAATGACGTTTTGTATCTGAAAATGGTATATTTCGTGATTCTGTGTGACGAGTATTTAAAACATTCTCACAGAATATGATACCATCATGTATTTAAAACTTTTACATTAATAGGTTTTATACACACTAATGAACGTAATCCTTTCTCTTAACGTTGTGACCATATACATAGCATGGAGACATCAAATAAAAACACAATAAACAAATACATTGCAAATTTTCTAAAAATATAAATTAACCATCTACTCACTGGATTTGTTATCCCAAAATATTACCTTATCCTCAGAGTCGGAAGCTTGGTCCTCTCCCAGTTTTGAGTCCCGAAGATCTGTGGGCTGGAAGAGAGAATTTGTATTTAAAGGAGGCCTCCTGCTCAAACTGTTTGTTCCTTTCATGGTAAATGTTTGACCTGCGCTCAGTCTATAGAAACAGATGAATATCTCGTTTTATTGATCCAGTTTTCATGTTGACGCGAAAGAGACGTCCTGTCAATTTACACATCGCTTTATTTGTTCACAGTAATGCTATTTGTCCATTTTTTAGACATACATTTTCTCTTTTTTCCCCCTTATTCCAAACCTCCAGAAGCACTTTTGAGGTGTCATTTTCTATTATTCTAGAAGAAGCTTCATTTATTCATGAGTTATCCCCTCTTTCATAATGTTGCGAAAGGATTAGAGCCTATGAACGGATCTCGATTTTTTCTTCTTCCCTCCCGCCTTTCTGTCTTACTCACTGTAACTGCATACGTGCTGACGGGAAGGAAAGAAAACGCTTTGTTGACGGAGGGAAAATAACAACGTAGTTAGCTTTTGTTTCGGAATGATGGAAGGTAATACATAAATCCAAGGCATCTTTAAAATGCATTCTTTATTCCGAGGTTTATTTCAAATATTTCTAAATTTAGCGTGATATTAATAACCCAAATCACAAATTTTAAATAACAGAATATATATATATATATATATATATATATATATGTGTGTGTGTGTGTGTGTGTGTGTGTGTGTGTGTGTGTGTGTAATAATAAAAAATTCAATAACTTTAATCTAAAAATGAAAAAATTATAAATTATTTGGGAATAAATATATTATAAATATATATAAAAATATTTTACAAATTTAATTAAATTAACCTTTAAATATTTAATGATGCTTCAATATGAACAATTTTTTATTGTGAATACTCATAAATATTCTTAGATTTTAAGATTTCTTCTTTGAAATTCTTAGGACTACTAATAAATAAAACCATGCATAAAATTTGAAATTTATAAATATCTATTTTTTGTTGAATAATTTTGGAGAGATGTTTGTTTTAAAATTTTTTAAATAATGTTATGGAACATATATAATTATAAATAGAATATAAATTGTATCATAAATCATCTTTAAAATAATTAACGTAAAATATTGAAATTCTTTTAGTTTGCAAATTTAAAATTACTCATTTAATATCCGTGGTTAGTAAACCATATCAAAGAAAAGAGTATTCGTGAGAAATGATTTGCCGCAAGACATGTTGGAAGCTACTATTCATAAATGTCTTACTGTGAACCTGTCTCTCTAAGAGCACAGTCTTAAGGGCTTTATAATTCACGCGTGTTAGATTTAGTACCTCATAAAATTAAACAGCCTTGCGTCCGGTCGGTTTTAATAGGCTGAATTACTTAGTTCCTTTTTTATATACACTTGGTTGGAATTTACTTCTAAACTCTTTCTGAATAAAATAATTTCATTTATAGAAAATTGCATTAAAGATTCATTTTAAATGTTTCTTAATTATTAAATAACATAATTTGACACATTACAGTACTTGAACTGAATTTATTTCAGTTATTGCTGTCAGTGATTGAAACAAATTCTGTAACCTTCTTAATAAATTTTTGGCTAGAGGCTAAATTCCGATTACGCTAACAAATTAATGTTACAACAAATTAATGAATTAGTTTGTGTATATTTTATTACAAATGGTCAGCATGGAAAATTATGTCTAAAATATATATTTAAGAAAGTGCTTATGATGAAATTTAAAGCACAAGTTTAAATTCTTCCTGTAAATGACATGTGAAAAAATAACTCTGAATTCTTCAAATAAATTTAACATTATACAAATAGGAAAATTAGAAAACAAAGATTATTAAAATTTTATGAGAAAGTTAAAAAAATGAAGTAAAACGTGCTAAATAAAGCAGCTTATTTTTTTATTCGAATTTTTTTATTAATCATAACTGGATTATCATTATTCTAAATCACTTGAATTTCCGTATAGTTTTTAACTTTTTAACTTCATTTAACTAACTGAAATTATTTTATTACATTAAAAAATTATTTTAGGTACTTTATTATTTACTATTTTAAATTTATTTCTTAAGGTTCGTCTTGATTGCATTCAATATTAACAGAGCAGAATGATATTTTCTTCAAAATTAAAAGCTAACTTTGATGTGTTTTTAAATAAGGCGTATTTAAACAGTGTTATGAAATATCTTTTCCATTATATACACTCACATAGATTGTATATAGATATATTTAGAAAGGTACTATAAAATAGCCATTTCTTACACTGCTGTTCTGTCATTTCATATAATCTTAACATTACATTATACAGTGACACTATTCATATTTAATCAAATTCTCCTTATTTAAGAAACATATAAAAGTAAAGTTTTATTTACTTATTTTTTTGAAGGCATTATCATTCTACTTTGTTCAAAGAAAGTAATCAAGTTCCTTTAAAATTGCTAATATTAGATAATCTAAAATTTAAAATTTTTTTGTTAGTCCAAAAAAAAAAATTGCAATAATTAGAATTAAAATGTATCTAAATAAAATGTGCAATAGAAAAAAGAGACATAATGTTCAGGGAGAGTAAACATTAGGTAATATAAAAATATATGAAGTTTACAATTTTTAAAAAAATTTCACATTTTACCGTGAATTTTCAGTATCATATTTTTGTCACTAAACATTCTGTACAAACTTTCTAAATTTTTAAATATATGTTAAATTCATTATAAAATAGTGAATTTATGAAACATAACTAAAAATATAATTCAATGCAATAATTGAAGGAATTATGTGATGATTGAAGATGCGTTTGTGATCTTTAAGCAGTGTTTTATGTCTCAAATAGTAAAAGACCATTTCAAAACATTATAATATTTTTAAATGCATTTTATTTACTTTCGACTTAAAAAATGCATGATATTTTAAGTAATTATGCTTTTAAGATCAATACCAACTTTTTACTCACAATATGGATACATTCATTGTTTGCATTGGATATATCATACTTTTAACTAAAAAAAATTAAAAGATTTATTATGGTTTAAGCTCTTTTAATTATGAACTTTTAACTATGGTTTTGAGCACAAAATTCAATTTTTTGATTATACGATCATGTGCACGGAAATCTTTCAGAATTATATATGGAGTTTAAAAACATTTTTTTATTATCATACTGTAATTAGTATTTATTTTTCCTTATTTCTATTTATTGGAACTTAATTTACTATTTTTAAGGAGAATAACTCTAACTCAAACATAGCTCTGACAACTTTAACACAAACATAATGATGATGAACCATTTTTTTTTTTTAATCTCAAAATTGCAGAATAAATCAATATTAAATTAATCTTTTGTGTAAAATTGATATTAAAATGTTAGATTTAGCAAATTTTCTTAAGATGAATTTAAAAATTTAATTTCAATCAATGATGAGGATAAAAAATAAATTTTCAATCAAATAATGTAATAACATATTAAAATTGTATATATATATATATATATATATATATATATATATATATATATATACATTATTCAACTTTACACTTTGTTGTTAAATATTTTAAATTTCGGCTAAATTTTAATTTTTACTACAATTCTTATTGTCTATTATTCAAACTATTTTATTTCTTATTCAATGATAAATATTTATAACTCTCAAAAATTTTTAATTGACAAACTCAATAATAATTTCAAGTATAAAGAAATATTTACATTGCTTTTTAGTTTTCTATTAAAATGTATTAAAATTATACTATAATTCTTGAACAATTCATTAAAAAGACAAAATAACTTATCTATTGTTTTCTCCATCGTATAAATCCTTTTTTTTTCCTCCTTCGTTCTTTACAAATGTTTAAAAAATGAATGATAAGTGTAAAATATATATCACAAACATTACGTGTGTCAATTAAACTCTACATGAGTTTCGAAAATATTCACACATGCGTTGCGTCTCACGCACGCTTATTTTTTATTTTCTTTGTTATTTTCTAAATGCTTTAAAGCCTTATATTGCTTTATTTACAAATTCCAATTATTAGCTCATTACAAAAGCTTTTATATTTAACTCTTTCAAAAATAAGTATTTATTTTAAATAAAAGATTAATTTTCAGTCAATGCAATTCTATTATAAACAATTATTGTATTGATAGTTATTTATTAAAGTTCAATTTACTATTGCGAAATAGAATAATATTTCATATTAACACAAATCGGCTACTTTAGTAATTACTTACACGTGAAATTTAATTATTTATTCACCTTAAAAGATTTAGTGTTTACCTCTATTAGAAACTAATATTCACTTTAATCACACAATTTCTTGTCTCAATAAATCCATTGTATAAAATTTCCATAAAGCGCTATTGAGAAGATAAACATGTATTGAAATTATTCAGAAACCTAATTAAGCTACTTTACAAAGCCAGAAATTGATAAAATGAAATTAAAATATGTTTTGATATTGAAATAAAGACTGCTTACCGGATAAATAGGCGGAATCCAGACTGAGAATCCGGAGCTTTGACTCTTTGTTGTATGGGTGCATCACTAGTCATCTGCGAAGAACGTTAAAATCTGATGGTGGCCTTAAGGCTGAGCACCCTTTATACAGAGGGAATGGAGCGCTAGAACTTGGAAAATATTTGCCTCACCCATTCTGAAATGCGATTGAGTCGGGAAGTCTACGATGTGTCGAGCCAACACATCAAACAACGAAATATATGTTTGCATTGTTATAACCGGCTTGTTTGGAATTCCGTGCCTCTTGATAAGATCCCCTCTGTTTCCTCTTCACTGTCAATATTAGTGGAATGGATGGTACTAATAATTAAGGACTGACACGATATCAATGTAGAATAAATATTAACTCATTCTATTGTTAATGCATTGCCGTCCGACCTACTTCTCTCTTTTCTCCTAATGCATTCTTCTCAATTATGTCGCTCAATGGATTTCGGTAGCAAGGTTAGTTTGCAAACAAACTCTCTCGGCTTTGAAGGCCTTTAATTTTGGAATTTTCTTTTTTGGAAATTCATTTCTTAAAGGTCCTACTGTGGGAAAAATATTAATTTTTTCAGAAAATTAAATCAGTTTTTTTTATTCGAGAAAACTATTATGAATATCAAAATAATTTCAAGCGTTAGTTAAGATTGTGACTTTGTCAGAATATTATTTTAAATTAAGCTTAATTTACATATGACGAAAAACTAGTGGCATAATAAAGAGGATAATAAAAAAACTGTTACTTATACATTTTTAATATCAAAGTTGTTTTAAGATTTTATACCTCATTTCTAAAATGAGAGATCTTTTTCGATAAAAATGTCGCTATTTAAGTTCAAAAAAGTGGAATTTTCTACAGAGATTCTTGTGTCAACTAATTTGTGCATGTTAATTGACTGTGAGTTAAGTTGCATTCAATTAACGTGTAATTAATCTGAACATGTTAATTATTATTTAATATCTCTTGGTGTGAAGAAAAAATTAACGGAGTCACAAAATCAGTTGTTGATTATAACAAGGCTTAAAATTATCTTGTGATTTGTTTCGATGATTTCTTTCAATTTTATTCCAAATTACATCCAAATTTTTAATGTTTGTCTCTAATACAATATTTTCAAAATACAAGTATACCTGCTTACTGAATACAAGCATTTTACAAAACTATACGCATTTTCTGAAATTCAAACTGCAAAATATGTATCTTTCCTCTTTTAGAAAGTGCAAATATATTTTAAATTTAGGAAACTTTCACGTTTTATAGTAATTATTAAGAAAAATGTAAATTTATTTATTCCTTACATTTTTTGCTTTTTAAAAAAAACTTTAATGGATAATGTAATTTTACTTACTTTTTTAATGAAGCCTTTATAGAAGATATAATCGTACACATAATTTTGATTAGTTCAGCTATTTTCATGCATGTATAACACACTGGAACAATAGAAAAGAGATTACCTTAAATTTAAACACACAACAATTTTACCTTGTTGCAAAAAATAGCTTATTGAGAAAGGAAGAGAATTTCACGCTTATATATAAATGTTTAAGCATTTGTGTTCGTTTTAGCTTTTTATAAGCCCACACAGGTCAGCTCTTTTATTCAACCAGTTCAAGAAAAAGTAAAAAATTCCAGGAAGCGTCAAAAAGTAACCCGGAACACTTAAAAGAATACGAGTAGTCCTTTTCTAGTAAGAATGCTTTTTAAAGGTTAAAAAGCAACCTGCAAAGCGAGATGTTAGCCCACTTCATTGTTCACAACCAAACTGCTTCAGCCTGAGATATTTGAAGGTTAAAAGTAAGTTAACTTATTCTAAAAGATTTTCGATTCATTTTTATTAGATCAATGATTAATTTAAAAATGTATTTAAGTTTTATATGTCCTTTAGGAATTTTAAATGCAATCAATTTTCATGAATTTCACAACTGAATTTTGTGTAATTTTTAACTATCATAACTAATTATAAGCAGTACGTCTTTAATTTTGTAAATTTTTATACTATTATTTTCTGTTATCTTTTTTCATTATTTGTTAATAATATCTATTCATATCATTATATTTTGGTCACATTTTATTTGAGAAGTTTTAAAATATAAAGGAGATATTTCTGTTAAGTTTTATAAATTTATATTTGTTAAATATATTTTAGCTATTTTAGCGAAAATTTTTAGCTTGTGAAAAATTACAATTCAAATAGATTAAATAATTGAAACGTTAGTGTTCTAAATATCTGCCAAATTGCGAGCATATTAAATACATATTGAATATGGAAAGGTTCATAAATTAATTTTTGACAATTATTAAAAAAATGAATATTAAATATAGAAATATCATTCTATATATAAAGCTAAAATATGAAAGGCTGTAAAAGATACATAAGCTGATATTTTGTAAATAAATTATTTTTACAATGGAAATATTTGTCCGAATATGGTGTCATAGAATTCTACAAAATCTTTCACTCAACTTTTAGCAGTGTTGAATATTTATATACGTTATTTCTCTATTTAACTATTACTTTGAGTAATTTCAAATTTGCATACTATATTTTTTCTTGCATTTTCATTTATGTGTATATTTCTTACTTATTCACCACATGAAAAGTAAATCAAGGATAAGATAATTGCACAATTTTTTTTTATCATGCACTACTTTTTCGTATTTTTCAAAAATTATTCTTCATTAGCCTTCCTTTGCATTCAGTAAAAAGTACTGATTAAGGAAAGACATGCTGCTAGAATAAACCAGAAAACATTGTGGGATTCTGTTAGTAAACCTTGGGCTTTCCTGATTAAGTCCTGATTAGGGGGAGGGGAAAGCTATTCCTGATTTTCCCAAAAGTACAAGTGCGGCTCTTTTTTTTATCATGATTGTTGACCGGCGTATTTATATCGGTTTAAACTTTGGAGTTTTCCTTAGTCTAGTTTGTGCAAACAAGATCAAATTTTTGATTGTAACCATTTTGATTCGTTTCCAACACTTCTATTTTTAATATGTACTGTTCAGAGGTATTGGACAGCCAGAGAATTTATATTGTCATAGCCAATTTTCTGGACATTTGCAATAAATAAATAAATAACATTTTTCATATACTTATTTCTTTCGAAGTAAATACCAATTTTGTTTCGATAAATTATACAATTTGCTGGAAAATAGAATTATCGAACGATTCTCCATTGTAATTCTTCTACGCAATTTCAAAATTCGTTTAATTTCGGATTACAAAATTAATAATTACAAATCACTAATCTACAAATGAAATTAATAAGTATAATATTGGTTTTATCTCTTCCTCAGTAGTATTTTTTAAATATACAAAAGTAGTGTTTCACATGTATTTTTATTCACACGTATTCACATTTTTATTCATATGTATTCACATGTATTAGCAATAAATGACACAAAAATAGTGTCATTTTTTGCTTATCATTTATTTCAGAATCATGTCTGTTTTCCAAAATTTTTTATTCAAATTAATATAGGCGTGTTTCATGGCAGCTGTTTCGTGTTTTGCGTGCAACGCAGATACTTTAAGATTCCCCAAAAACTCAACGTTACGATCTCATAAACACAACGTTTTTTCCGCTTAACCAGACAAAAGTGCATTCAAATGGACTTGCATTTATGCCTTAAATGTATGATAAATTAAATGATAAAATGTATAAAATATATTTTTTTATTTTTTCTAAATTCAGCTATATAAGAATTTACTAAAATTTTGTTATGAAAAAAAATAATTACTTTATAGATATTACTTTATAGAATATATATATATTCTGGTTTATGATGCCTTATCTGAATAACCAGACAGTCCTTGTTGTTAATTTTCTATTGCTTTAAGTTTTAAATATAATTTAGCCAATAAAATATCTATAGTTATTGTAAAATGCTTCTTGTTTGATTCTTAAAATTCTTATCTGTCCTTAGTTGTATTATACACCATCTTTATTGTAGTATAAAGCTTAAGAATAAACTTTACCAAAATACTAATTTTAAGCATTCCGTTCATGATATGGTGAAATGATTAATTGTACATGTTTCACCAAAAAATTACAAAATTTCCCAATTTGTATGAGTTTTTCACATATACTCTATTAAAATAATTTTAAACAATACGTGGATATGTTGAAGTTTGCCATAAAGGAAAACAAACTTAAGAAAATCTTATTAAGTATCAAGGAGAACAAAAACTAATACAAAATATAATTTTGAAAATCAATATTTAGTGGGTAAAAATTACAAAAATACCTATAATTGGTGTAATATTACGAGTGTAAAGTCGAATATGCTAAGAAAAATCTATATATAACTACATATTACAAAACAGTCCTACAGTACAAAATAAAACTCGATAATGTATAGAAAGTTTTGCAGAGTATTGATCAAACAATGCAATATGAATTATTTGATAGAAAAATATTCTCAAATTAATAGTTTTTGCTCGTTTTCATTTTCCTTGTTTAGTTATTTTCCTCTTTTTAAAAATATTTTGTTTTATGTACACCAAGCTGCAGTATAATCATGTTGTTAAATAAATATCTTTAAGCTATATTGGATTCTTTGTCTTATTTAAAATCATATTCTTCGAAAGTGTACTTGTGATTTTTAGGAGTTAAACAAGTCTTCACTGATATTTAATTTTACCCATTAAAATTTCCTTCCACTGCACTGCAGAACTTCATACATTAGAATGCAAAGTGTGAATCAACTTTAGATTTTTAACACCAACAATTCTCTCTCTCTATCTATCTAACCATCTTAATTATATTTAGATTCACTTATTCAACAAATATAAAAATGAGTATAAATTTAGCCAAATAATAAAACGGCACATTATTTCCTAGAAAAATTAAAGGATAAACAAAATTATTATGTTGAAAAATGGCAGATAACACCTTTATCACTTGATACTGCAATTTATTTCATAAGTCCATTCAAAACAATTCTGATACAGAAATTTTATTTGAATTGAATAAGGCTGTTATTTGATTGCATTGTTACAACTGAAAAGAATGCGTGTGCTAAAAAGAATTAAAAAAACACTTAAAATTGGGGGTATATGTTTCCTAATTCTGTTATTTAGTCAAAATATCCAAAAAAAATTTAAAAATTTCTAAAGTGATTTTGAAAAGTGTAATATCAATTAACAATCTTCAATTTCCTTTAAAATTCACATTAAGGCCAAGACTAAATTTATTCCCCTATATAACAGTAAAAAAAAAAAAAAAAAAAAAAAAAAAAAAATTGTGCTAATTTTATTTTTTTTTGTATTTGTATAGTTTTTTATATATATATATATATATATATATATATATATATATAGCTTTTAATTAAATAGAAAATTGAACACTGCAAATTATGTATTTGTTCATTTTTCTCCTATCGACACTAAAGGCGTAGTTTTATCATGTTAGCAAGAATATTGAACAAATGTAATCCTGGAATGTTTTTGCATCATTGTACAAAATGCTTAAACGTATTTAAGTAGTTATTGTGATAGTTATTGAAGATATCCAAACAACATTTTTCATTCCTTATTTTATATTATTTACCTAAAATACAAACGCAGAAAAAAAATTCTAAGCTATTAAAGCAAATTAATTCATCAAAGTATAAGACATTCTCAAAAAAAGAAGAGAAGGGTCAAATGTTATATTAAAGTAATATTTCCTGACATTTTTCCTCTAGCTAAGCTTTTATGACAAAAGTGGAGCACATTACTAACTGCATCCTGTGGCATCTAAATAAAATTTAGTAAATTTTATTAAAGCAATCTATTAAAAAATGTAGTGGAAATGTCGGAATATATATATCAGAATTAGAGTTTCTTAAAAATTAATCATGGCCAAAATATTCGGTCTAATCTATTTATGTACATCCAAAGAGAAAGTGTCTCAAATGGTACGACAAACAAAAGAACTGACAACATCACCCAATGAGAAAATTTCACATCATTTGACACTTTTTCAAGCACGAAATGAGGGAATACATTGTTCTGTAAATATGTTTCTTAGAATGATGTCCAAACACATGTCCTTCAACATAATTCAGAATTTATTTACACATGGAGCTAAAAGGATGTGGTGAAATACCAACTAAAAAGTAGATTGTTACAAAACGAAAGAGTGTTCCTCAACCGCACCTTTCCTAATTTGTCGCACTTTATTTCCCAAATGTCTCATTTTATTTGTCCGAAAACATTTTTTAAGCCATTTACCTTGTCGCCAAATTCACCCTCTGGAGATAAAAAGAATAAGCCAATACTTCCACACACACACCACTACCATTACACTAAAAAAGGGATACTGAAAAATACACCTGCAACGCGAAAAAAGCAAGACCGAGAACGTTAAAAATTAATAAAAAAACACCTTGCCTTGACGCCCACCCAGACAAGCAAGGAGTCGTCAGCACTGGTCATAAACCCAGCGGGTGGGATAGCGGCATTTTCAAAGAAAGTTTCGCCTCGTGTGCTTTATGTCGGAAGTCAACTGTAATCTCATTTATTGTTTGAAGGCACATTTCTTGGTCGACCTTTTATGCGTACGCGTCTCAAAAGTGTTTGCGTCACGATGCCGTTAACTGGCAGGTGGTATCGCGTTTTTAACTGCAAATATGGAATTAATTGCAGGTGTATAATCTCTTTTCAAGTCTGGTGAGTAGTGCAGCATTCACTTAGCAGGAAGGATGACTATTCAATTTTTGCTTCATCTTGCTTAAAACATTCGTCTGTATGTGTTCTGTTTCCCAGTTTCATTGTGCTAAATCTTTCCTATCTTGTGGTATAAAGAGAAAGTTTTTTTGAAATTAGTTTTGCATAAAGTTTTACATTTAATAAGCATTCATAAACGAGACGAAGTTCATGAATATGCAAATTTTATTAAAAAATCAAAGTAACTACCTTAAAAAATATGATTTCAAACAGAAAATGCAATTTTTATAAATATGACAATGAAAGTTTTCTCACCTATTCTAATTAACAAATAAACGAGTTAAAAAATTATTTTAGAAAACCTATACATTTTTTATTTCATATATTTTATTAAAAATACACCATGTTTTATAGAAAACATATATACCTAGTTATTTCAAACAAATAAATAAATAAATGTAATGCATTTAGATTACTATATATATATTTATTGTTGATATGTAAAATGCACCTTGCTTACTCTACAATATATTCGCCAAACTTCTTTTCGGGTGTGTGATAGGCAAATATATGTATAACACATAAAAGTATATATTATAGCATAACACATAAATGTTCATTTTTTACAATAGGAATAGTTGCGTAAAAATAACCCATTTGCCAATATCTTAATGCAAGATGAACTAAATTATTGATTTAATAAAATTAATCTGAAACTGTAATTATTTGTTGCATGGATAACTATTATTACCCATACAGCAAAAAGCAACGTGTTAAATACACATGTAGTAGATTCTCAGCATTTTGCTTTCAAACCCAGACGCTCTGAATAAAAATTCTGGCTATAAGTTAAAGATAAATCTTACTTCTTACAAATACTTAATTGGCTCCGAGTAATTTTAAATACAAGTTTATTTCCCTATATATTTTATGCAACGTGAATTTTTAGAAAGCGGGAATGAAATACGTATATTAATGGGTTTTAAATATGTTATCCGTAGAAAATCGTGATATAAAGGTTTCAGTTTAGGATTTCATCTCGTCAAATGACAAAGTTTTAAAGTTAATCTCCTATATTACAGCTTAGGTTGTTATTTTCGGTATGGAATGCAATTATCGTAATCCTATGTCTGATCGACACCAATACTTTGCAAATCCATTCTCTTTCACCCATAAATATAGACCTACAAACAATTTTTTTCAACCCTTTCATTAAAGCAGTATTACTCTCATGATAAGGAAATAATGCTCAAGAGAAAATTGATTGACGAAACCAATGTCTAATAAGGATAACACTCATTTAACTCAAAGAAAATACTTTCCTTTTTTAGAGTGGCATGAAGATTACAATGGAAAATGGCAGTATAGAATTTATCACTTGACTGTAATACACATTTATGTACAACTGCCTTTGTAAGTATCTGTCTTGAAGCAAATTCAAGACCATTGTCAACATTAGCCCATTGTGTAGTTTTCATTTTATTTTATTTCCTCCAATCTAAGATAAAAATGTGAGTAAGCAATAACTTTGGTATATAAAATGCTCTTAATATTCTTTTTTAAGAAAATTATAACAAGTAAAGTAACAGAGTTAAATCTTAAGACAACTACATATCAAAAGGCACTTGTTCTTATTTTAGCACGTTTTTATTTTCTAATAAATTGATTTAAAATATTTGAACAAAATAAACTTCAAGATTACAACATTTATGGATATTATTGTGCAGAATGTATATTCATCTCATCTATAATTATAACTCTAGTCTATTTAAAATTTTACTATTCAGAAAATATTGTGGGAATATTTTCGATCTCATTTACATAGTTTACTAGGGAATTTGAAATTAAATTTTAGGTAAAAGACAGAAATAAAGATAAGATCTTTTTTGGATTTTTCTATTTAAATCTAAAGTGTCACTAAGTAATTCACACAATATTATTATCCTTATTCAATTTCTTTACATAGATGCAATACTATTGCTCAAATTACAATTATTGCGTCGATACTATCTTTCTTATTCTTTAATCAAGATTAGGTAGAATGTTTGATATCATTTTAAAAAAAAATAAATTGTAATTTGTCCTGTGATTTATGTTTGTCTCATCAATGGATAGTTGTACAAAGTTAAGAGACAGTTGATTCTGTTTAGTGTCTTCAGATCTATAGAAATACTTATCCAGAAACAACTTGAATAAAAAAAAACTCTGAAGAAAGTATGATTTTTTGAACAATTCTAAGGATCTGAAAAATCTGAGTTTCTGTAACCAAGTAAAATGAACAGCTGTGTAAACGTATTTATATCAAGTTCAGTTGTATTATATGGTACAACTGAAACTTTCAAAACTTTTTATGATATTATCCATGTTTAGTCCAGAACTCATCTATTTCTGTGCAAAAAAGGAGTCTTGAAAGCTCTCAGGTTTTTAAGTACTAAGTATTTCAAATTCTTAAGTTTTGAAAGTCTAAAGTAGAATAATCTCTAAGCGTTTTTGCATAAATCAGAACTGCGAAACAAATCTATTACAAACTAATAAATATAGAATTAAACCCCTTCACTCTTAAAAAACACTGCCATGGACGTATTTTTTAATTCTGATTAAACAAGACTTCACAGAGACAATAGGAGTCATAGGATAAAAGCTAGGGTTCTCGTTGCTGATTCTATTTTTATATTTCCTTATTTTTTTTAATTATGATGCTTTTCATATCATGAGTTTGATTCTGGTTGTCATTTTCGCCTCATCCCTCTGTGGTCTTGAGAATAAATAAAAATTTACAAGAACTTACTTTTTTACTGATTTTATTTCTCAGGAGAGAATCATTTGATCATAATTTGAAACCAGAATACATCTGTCAATATTTACATGTTTTAAACATTATTGATGGATCTTTTTATAAGAAAATTAAAAACTTTATATAGTGAAAAATCAGGGCTCATGGAGATAATTTGATGTTTAACCTGTAAAAATTTATGAATTACCTAAAAACCAAAAGAAACTTTAAATTGCAACTATTAAAATATTCAGACTTATCATATTTTTGTAGTAAATTCGTCAAGAAAATGTTTTGAATGGGAATTCTTTTTAAAGTTTTTCATATAAATTTTAGCACAGCGTTTTGGGAATTATTTCAAAGTATCTTGTGAATTGTTTTAAAATGATGTTCACTATAATATATTATTACACATAATGATATGAAGTTTTCTTAACTAATTTATTCCATCTTTATACACATTTAAAGCTCACATCACTTTAAGCATTTACAAAGCACAAGTTTTTATTTATAAGCTCGATGAATACAAAAATGTGTGTTTGCACTACTTGAATATTTATTTCTATTCCCTTTATAAAGTCATAATTTAAGTATTTTTCACTTTTATAATTGGGTTATGTTAAGAAAATGACAAATTTGTAAGAAGTTTTAGAAACTTTGAATTTTTTTTTCGAGTTTTTTCATGTAAATACCTAACTTAAGAGTCTAAATAATGTATCGTGTACCAAATGATTAATAAATTTAATTCCTAACAAAATTCTTTGTTAATAGTTGATTTTATTGATTTTCATTGGGTAAAATAACAATATGTTTATAAAGGTGTTCTTTTTTAGAGAAATTGAAATATAATATTAGTTATTGGGTAAAAGTTACATTAAGAGCCAAAAATAGAATTCTGTATTGCTTTTCACCACGCTAATTTCTTACCTGGAACTTAATTTTTTAGATTTTAGCTGTATTCACGAGTCGTAATGAAGTAAAACATGGAAACTCTGGAATTTTCATAACGGCAGACATGCAAGCATGAAAAAAGAAATATAACATCCATTTCTCGCTGTACAAAATAAAAAATCCTATCTTTAACCCTTTATCCTAAGCATTATATGGTCCATTGACATGCAATCTCAAGTACATTGTTGAGATAATCCTTAACGATATTCCAGTGTAAAAATACATACATAGGAAAATTATCTGTAAATTGGATTACATTATCAAATAAGAATGAAAATTTTGATACTTCGTTATGGATAGTCTAACCATATAAAGACTTGTTTGGAAAACCAATAAAATACGGTTTTCCTGGGAAAATTTATATAGTAAGTAGTTCTATTTATGAGCCGACAAAAATATTCTCATAAAACTTCCAAAAATCCAACCCAACAGAAATGCTTATATGGAGTAAAGTTACAGCAAGCAAATATATCATATAGTAAGTATATATATTTAAAGTAAATATTCCATTGTTCAATCTTGACCAAAATTGAATATTTTAATTTCCTGATCATTGTAATCATGTGAGCAGGTCACAGTGTATACGAACTATTTCTTTTTAACTATTCCCAAGTCACAAGCTTGACACTTGATCTATAAAGTTTCTTCGTTAAAAGTATCTTATACATATAAAAGAATATTAGATAGAAAACATGTTTTTTTAATTATAGCACAAACACACGGTAAAAGTACATTGATGTATTGATTGTTTTACATTGATTTTTTGACATTCTTCTTTTCCAGCGAATGAAATCACAAATGAGACAAAAAAACTTTTCTAATAAGCAAAACTAATCAGCTATCACAATCAATCTTAAAACAATAAATTATAATTCTTCTCTTATACTCATTACCTAGAAGTAAAAACTATACTGATAAAACAAGTGTAAAAGGTGAGATTTATGCATAATGCTGTCATTGAATTTCTTATGTTTCTTATGATTTATAATTCTTCCGGATGAGTTTACGCTCTGCCCAAAATAAATCAACAAATCTCATATATTCAAAGATATTTCCAAAAGATTCAAATATATTTTCAAAAAATTTAAATAATAAGGCTTCCGAGACTTTACCTCGCAAGCAAAATCATATCAGACTTAAACATACTCATGCTGTCAAAAAACGTTGAAAAATATTTGATGTTTTGAATAAATTTATTTTCAAATGATATAAATTAAAACAGCTCTATTAATTTAAATAAGCATTTTGAAATTAATATCCTCTTAAAGAAAATTAGGATGGTATTGTAGCAAGATTATTTTATATACCATGGTATAGTTTATGATCTTAATTTCAATAATAAATAACTGAAGTTGTCAGCTATGTATATGTGTTCTTCGCAATAATTGAGACCACCTTATATAATCCATTCTTAACTTTATATATACTAAGATAATTTTTCAAGACAATATCATTTGAATATAATACACAAGAGAAAAGGTCACTTTTAAAGTACTGCTCATTCTCATCAAGTTCCTTGAAATATGTCTGGAGCAGCTATTACCAAGGGTTGTAAACAAGACTATATTTCAGAAGTGTCATTCTTACTTTAACGTCTGATATCCAGACTATTTGCAGACCATTAGTACATAAATATTTTTTTCATAATTTTTCTCTGAAAAAGGCACGTACTAATGTCACGTGGAACGCCAGGACTCTTCTGCGTACGCTTAACTTAGGGCGTAACTAGGATTAGATTGCCAACACATCGAGTAGTAAAAATAAATCAAAACCGAGACACAATTCTAGCAGACACAAGAGTTGGAGCTTTTTGGTTTGAGGAAAGCTACTCAGCTTTTACCCCGCTCTGAAGAAAAGAGCACGGCTGGAGGTGTTCGAGAACAATGCGTGCGATTGCATAAATAAATTTGTCTACTTGGCGCTTCATTTATTTTGTAGTAGTAGTGGGTATTTTGTCAACCAGAGATTTAGAAACTATCGGAATTATCTTTTCCTTTATTTATGAAAATGAGGAATGTGAGGAATTTGCTAGGTACTTTTTAACAAGATATGTCTTTTAGCTGTATTTTTATTTGAAGATAAAGACAAAATTTTATATTTAGTTTGCTGAAAATGACTAGAGTTAACAGATTAACATATGGTAGATTCTCATTACTCGGATATTACTGGTATGAGCTTATTTCTCGGATATTATCCCTACACTAGATTTAGGTTTGTATTTTTGCTTACTCATGTTTCCACCTTTTACAAAACTAAAAACTTTGAAAATATAAATGTAAACATAGTGCTCCATTTTAGCACTAAATAAGAGAACTTAAAAATTTTAGTTGATCTGAAAATCAGATTTATTTTATAATTATAAAGGATAAAATGTGTGTACATTAAATAACGTAAAATAAGTTTCAAAAGTGAGATAAATTTTGAAGAAAAAAATGATAAAAAAAATTTCCTTAGTATCAAAATCTAGTTTCCTTTTGTGAATTTTAGTTCAATTAATTTCAAATTAATCATTTTACTACAATACATCTTAAACTATAATACCTAAATATAACGATAGTACATCCGAAATTACTTTTATTATTGTTTTACAAACAAAACTGCATTACTTTATACAGCAATGCAAGTATAAACACACAATGAGGTATTAACTTAATATGTTAAATGGTAATTTTGAATTATAATTATTCCGCAGACTTATATTTTCCAATTGTAAGTATCCTTCTGTCTGTGTGTGTGTGCCAGTTCTGGAATACCTCTCAATCATATATAATTTACCTATTTCATTAAAAGTTTCAATGTATATCTTCCTTTAATTTCCGGTGTACACATTAGAACCTGCTTCGATGAGCAAAGGCTTCTAACTGAACCAAAATACTATATTAAGATTTTTTAGAACTTCCATTTTCGATAGTTTAAATAAATTTGATTTCACTTTGTATCACTATGCTAGGTTATTATGTCTTTTAATGTACTTCATTTCACATGAATTCCACAAGCACTTGAAGACAAATGCATTCACGAATATTTCTTGACTGACAAATAAAGATATCTCATTTAATGAATAAATGCGTATCATGAACATTTAAAATAAAGTTTTTAAAGTTCTAAGTTTAACTAGTGCTTACTCATTAATACATAAAAGAAATCATGAAATTCTCTTAATTATAAGACTTCTCACGTAATTCAGAATGGTAGTTCACGTGTAATTCTTGAAAAGAATGCAATTCTGTGTTTTAGTAGATTCTAATTTTTAATTATAAATAGAGCATAAATTTGTTAATTGATATGTACTTAGTAAAGTTACAAGCCTGAATTTAAATTATTGGCATTATTTGAGACATTTATTTAATAATAACTAAAATTTTTTAAAACTAGTAAAATTTATAAAACTTCAAACTACTGTAATGATTTTATAATTTTTATTTTAATCTCATAAGTCATTTTATTTTAAAATAATTTAAGTAGATACTTTTGGTTTGGCGCTGTTTTTTTTTAAGACGATAAATAAATAATTACGACATTAGATAAATTTCGACGAACTTTTAATTCCTAAAAAATCAAATATTCAAAAGATAGTGAAAAATCTTGGAACAAACAATGTTACATGGAACTACGAAATATGTATTGTTAATTTAATAAATAAAGGTCATTACTCTTAATAAATCAATGTTAGAGTAAAATGCATGTGCTTTTAAGAGAGAGAGAGATATCATGAATATCATATAATTATTTATAAATAAATAACTAAATGATTTTCATGTTTTTTTTCCAATAAATAAAAGGTCTGTTCGATAAATTGTTAATGATAAAAGAATGGTGATTAGTATAAAATTGGGTTATTTGCTTATCTCAAAAGCATGAGGTAAGCAATTTTATTAAAATATTTTCTCATTTTCTTACAGATTTTTCTTACTCTTATATTCAGATTGATTTAATTAAAAAGGAAATAAATCAATCTATTATTTTTCACTTGCACAGTTGTTACTTTTCTTTAATGATTCGAAATAATGTTCCAACAATGAATACTTTTAGTGATTCACTACTTTTTCATTTATCTGCTTTATACTAAAAATTTGATAAAGAATGTTTGTTGTCTGAACTTTTTTTTAGTTTTTCTAAGCAATAATTTATTTAAATATATTTTATCTCATCTTGAAGAATGTTTACATCCGTTATTATATATAATATTTTATTTTTTTGAAACTAAAAACAAATGCGAAATACATGAATATAGTAATTAATTTTTATGAATAATAATTTTGAGTTAATAAACTAGCTTTAATTTAAAACTGTTTTAGTTGAATCGTATAAATAAATGTAGTGTCTTAATTTCCAGGTCTCAAATAACTATAATGACAGTTTCACTATTAATAACTATAGATAATTATACTTTATGAAATATTTTGACTTATGCTGTTTTGCACCTTCATTTCGCATATTATGCATCTAACTATATTAAGATGATCAGGTAAAGCACGTACTTTCTGATAGTATGTAATTATTATCAATATAAATGCATTTAGATAATTAACTAAAATTAATGTTGGGAATACAGTAAATTAAGAAATTGGAGAATAAATTTTCCTTCTACCCAAGGCTTTTAATAAAACATGAATAAAAGAGAGCCTAAAGTATTCCTATTCGTAATATTAAAATATGGAATAAAATACATTTTAAAAATATGTTAACTTAAAAAAATTAAGCTCTAAGTAATATTAATTAAAGAAATAGTTAAATATTAAATGCTTTTTCTTTTATTGTTGTGCATAATTATCGTGAGCGTAAAATTCATCTTATTTGAATCGTAATTTCTTGGTATAACTATAGTTCTCTTGAAAAATTAAAATTATTGCCTTTTTATATTGTGATGATGGTTATAAGTAGAAGTATTAAATTTATGACATTCCAAAGTAACTTTTTCTGAATTCTTTATGACGCTTTAGTATTAAGATTTAGAAGAATTTCTTTCCTTTAAATCAAAAATATTTCAGGCGATTATCGTTTTCCGAAAAATATTTTCAATTTCGACCCCAGCCTATTTTTGTATAAATGTGAACAACAAAAAGCAAAATCTTGATAAAATCTTTCAGAATGAGAAATTCTTTTTCTCCATCTTTGAAAAGGGTGATAAAAAATAATACTTTACATCTTCGATCTATATGCGCTTTGCAAATAGATTCCCTAGTACACCTGTTCAGAAGACCTAGATGATCTGATGGGTAAACTAGTGAGTTACCCAGAAGAATTTCTGAAGCTCCTAGGAAATCCTGACAAATTGCAAAGTTCAGCAAACATCTGTAGTCGAAGTCACGTTTGCGAAAACTTCCAGATTTCGATAAAATGTTTCAAAAAAAGATCAAGCAATTGACATTACTTTCTGAGTGACTGGGGTCAAAGGTCCATACTAAACAAGACTTGTGGTCAATGTTTACTTAAAGTCACCTGTGAGTTACCTTAAAAACGAAGGCGTGATCCATTTAAAGTTTTGTCATCAGACAGTCGCAGGTGTTCACTGGGTCACAGTTGGGGGCCTTTCTGCCAAAGGAAGGCCCCCCACGTCGTCTGTCAACTCCATGTAGTTGGTTCGAAATGCACAGTTCACAAAAAGGGGGCAGAGGCTTAAAATAGGTCATAGGTGAACAATACTTCACCTCGGAAATGGTCAGTTTGTGACAGATAGCACGTGCTCGGTAGAACGAAACCCATATGATTTTGGATCTAAAATGATCGAGGATTTTAGGTACAAAGAGTTTTTGTTTTGTTACAATTTTAAGACATGTTTCTTAATTGAACCTCATTTATCTTCAAACATGTCAATTAAATATACGTTGATTAAAGATGTTTAAAATAATTCTCATCCTTCTAATTTTCCCATCTTCCTATTTTAGTGATTAGTAACAAATATTTGCTACTCAAACGCTTAACCTTATTTTAAGAATATTAAAATTTTCTTTTGATTGCAAGTTTATCAATGCTCAATGTAACTAACTATTTGTTCTTAACAGAAATTATAAACTCTTTCCAAAAACATTTTACGAGAAGAAAATTAAAAATTTCATTTCAAGATAAAAATTGAGATTCAAACCCGCATAAAAATATTTTACTTTTTATAAAATCAATAAAAATTTTTTTTATCATTTGTGAAGAAAAAAGCCAAAATATATTTAAATACATTCATAATATATATATATATATATATAGCATGTAGCTTAAAATTTCTGAATATTAGAACAAAACTTATCAAACTTATCATAAGTATAGTTAAAATAATATTTTGAGACAAATATATATATAGAGACGGTTAACCTAAAAGAAGAAACCCTTCGTAAATCATTACCAAGCTAGATAGAATTTAAAAGGACCTTTAATTTATGTTACATATTTTATAAGAAAATAAATTTATTAAAATTAAGAACACATCTTAAAAATATCATAGTAATAATAGATTTTTATTCCAATGTGTTAGGGTAATACTGTAATAAATAAATCTTTTAAAATTTGATACTTTCTCTTTTTACAGTCATTAAACATTAATTTAAAAGTTTCCAATAAAACTTATCGCAAATATAATCAGATTGTTTTATCTTTCTCAAAAGTTTTGTGCTTTTCAAACATAATTACAAAAACATTTTTATCCTACAATTATTGCTATAAATTTATTTATGAATAATCAAGTAATACACATTTCTTGATAAGAGTAATCATTTATTAGCTCTCCAATACATACAAAGCATTGAAATATTTAGTAAAAAAAATTTTTTATTGAATCAAAAGTGAGTATCATTTCAAAGAGCGTGAAATACATTATTTATGTTTATATTAATCTATAGAAGTCAATTGACATAGAAACATTTTATTTTATAAAATAAAAATAAATAATCTAACCTCTTTGAGAAATAAAAATGAGGGAATTGATGTCTATACACACGTTATATATGTGATGACGATTTCTTTCATCCATTAGAATTGTTTGACAGACTTTTATTTTTTAAGCGGCTTTAGAAATATACACATGTACAATAAATATTATAAATATAATAATTTTATTTACTTTTTTAAAAATGTTTAAAAAGTTTATACTAAGCCATGGTATTACATGTAAATAAGCCTAATTTTCCTGTTATAGTATCCAATTAAATAAAAGTACGATGCTTCAGAGTTTCAAAAAAGAAAAAAAGAAAGCACGTATATATATATATATATATATATATATATATATATATATATAGTTAAGAGGATGAAAGAAATAATAAACTAAGAAAATTATAAATACAAAGGCAAAAATTAAAATCTTAAAATTTAAGTGAATAAGAAATTTATGAAACAAACCAAAAAGAACGTGTTTACCTTGAATTGCTGAAATTTAGAACTTGAAATCAAGCTTCAAGTAAAATTGTGTTAATGAATGAATATTGCTATTTAAACTAGCTGAAAGAATTCAACTGGAAAAGAATATTGAAAGTTGTTGGAAATTGATATTTTAAAAAAAACTCATTAATCAAAATAAAATAGATTTGTTTTCGTCAAAGTAAATTAAACTGGAAATTAATTATTTAAATACATTAAATTTATATTTAATAAATCAGAAAAATATTCTTTGCAGTAGGCAGTAACTCGCAGTTCTTATAGCTTCATTTTGTGTGCTGTATTTGAATATGTTGTGTGTGTAAAATGTGAGGATGAAAATACAAATTTCAAAATGCGTTTATCGATATACTATAAAAGTCCAAAATTATCGTAAGTTTAAACAAAACATTATATATACATGTAATGTTTAGCAAACGGTAACCTACAAGATACAATACAAGAAAGTGAATTGTATGAATCTGGAAATCAAATTAAATTTTATAAAATAAAATTTTGGATTTACGGGATCACACACACACACACACACACACACACACACATATATATATATA